>CAEFZY010026947.1:0-98649 GCA_903066815.1 Brachyrhaphis roseni
TATCTATCTATCTATCTATCTATCTATCTATCTATCTATCTATCTATCTATCTATCTATCTATCTATCTATCTATCTGTGCACATTGATAGAGTTGGAATGCTTGTGTCTTATAATGGGTGGGTTGGGTAGAAAGCAGTACTCCCTCTTGTTGGCCTACACTTGTCCAACATGCCATATTTAATGTCTTAACACATTATGACAAAGCGTTTCTTTTGGCTATATTAGTTAACTATAAGCATAATCTTTTTTTTCCTTAAAGTATCTGATGTGTATTTATTCTGTGTCCTCATTGTAACCTTGATTTTTGTCCTTTCCACCTTTGAGGACTCTTCCTTATCAAAGTTGACTACCAACGAATACATGCAATTGGTATGTATGAGGTAGTTCTCTTTTTTTTCATCTGTTTAATTTTTGTTTTTCTACATTTTTGAGAGCCTTTTTGCACAGCTTGTGCAACAGTCGCTGTCTGTGCCCCCCTGGTGCTTGGCTTACTTTTGGTTTTTGTTCTTTTTTGCAGCCGCTTCCAGCACATAAAGCAAAGCTTTACCATTATCTTTGTGTTTAAATGCTGGACTATCTATCCTTTTTTTTTTTTGTTAAAAAGCAGTATTTCAATGTTGCAACATTCTGATTGAAATTTTGCTAGAGGTGAATTATACAGAATAAAAGTTTTTGACAAAAGAATTAAGAATCAGACAACATGTCATGCATTATTACATGTTTTCCACATCTGATTGAGGTGTGAAGGTCAACAACATGGAGGACTTAGACTTGCATGGGGAAAGCCACCTAACTGAGAGCTTCCCATCCAACCCCCCCTCATCTCACACTTCCTTTAAGTCACCCTCCTCCCCTCCTGCTAGTGTGTCTTGATTGAAGTATTTGTCCTTGGTATGACAAACTTGCATCGATTGTGCCCCCGAATGTAGCAATAAGCTTGTCCTGTCTTCTTAACTTTGTCTCCTTTCAGCAGCGAGCTCATCTTATAGAGAGAGGATGTGGTTACATTGCACTGATCTGTTTGTTTACAGGCCAATGCTCACTTTGTGTGTTTTCGATTTGACATGCTTCATATGATCTCTGTTTTCTGTCACCAGATTCCAATAATATCTGCAGATCATCTGAGTAGTCACAAGTACTTGACTCAAATGTAGTTCCTCTTAAGAACAGTGAGTTTCTATTTCAGTGCTTCTATTCTGTCTATTCATTCCAGGATTTTAGGCTTTGTTGTGTGACTTGCTTTAGCTCTGGTTTCAACTCCATGGCCGTAGAGTATCGGTTAATATAGTGTTTTACAGTAGTATTCATACTCTTTAGGATGTTCCACTTTAAGTTCGCATTACAACCACAAACTCCAGTGCATTTTATTTGTATTTTATGTGATAGACTATCACAAAATGCATGTTTGTGAACTGGAAGAATGATGATTTACTCTGATAACTTTAAACAAAATCATGTGCATAAATTGCCTCCACATTACATCTAATCACTAAATAGAGTCCACAGGTATCAGTATAAATGGTGAGGGAGAAAGTTGTGGAGGACACTGTTCAGTCTACGTTCAAAAAAAGGAGAGTACAGCCTACACTAACGAGAACATTCAATAGGATAGAAGTCAATGCTAACTGTGTGAGAGTCTTCATGGAAAAGTGCCAAGAAGAAAGACATAGGACAACCTGGATGAAGCCCGGTTGGACACACGGTGTAATAAGGGATTTAGTCAGATATTTTTTTTTAAATCAAAATTAAACTTTTTGATCTAAACTACTTACAGCTTTAATTAGAGCAAAATGAGGTTCTATAAAATGCTGACTAAGTGGAGCTGATTACTGATACTTGGCACCTTTTTTGTTATTTGTAAGATAAACATTGAAAACCATGACTTGTTTTCCTTCCACTTTGCAGTTAAGCAATACTGTGGTATTTTTTTTGGCACATACAATTTCAGTAAAATACACTGACGTTTTTGGTTGTAGGATGACAAAATGCTAAAAAGTTCAAGTGACATAAAAACCTTTGCAGGACACTCCATTTACTCTATTCCCTAAATGTTCTTAAGTGACATCCATCCTCTCTTACAGATCAAATGAATGTGTGCTGGCACCGTCCAAGCCAAAAGAGTTAAGCCTTTATATACATAACCTTCAGAATGTCAAGCAGTGGGACAAGGAGGGTCAGCCGTCTTTTAGCCTGTCCACAATGAGGGACTCGTCACATGTGTCAAGGGTACAACACACGATCTGTGCCATCTTCCCACATATCAATATCCAGAAGAATTCGCCGTCAGAATCGACGTCCAGCCGAGAAGAAGAGGATGAGTTGGTGGAAACAATCGCGTAACACCTCTGTGTCTAACTGAATCATACCACTCAGTTTGCTCTACTTGTTATCATAACTGCATGCACAGAAGGTTAAAGGCGTTGTTGCTACATGACAACATCTAGTGCTGGTACGTTAACAGACCAAGAGTTTTCCTTCCTCTTTATTGTTTCTTTTTTCAGCTTTATTTTTAATCAATAGCCATATTTCATAGTTTACAAGTGGAATGCAAATATGCACCTTGAATTTAATTGAAATCTGAAAGGCACAATGATATTATCAATTTTTATTTTTTTTTCTCTCTCTCTGCCAAATGCATTGGGCATGTACAGTATTGTGTTTTACGGCTACTAGTGAAACTAGATGTTGAAATGAGGGTCTTGGACATATGAATGTTCTGGGTAAACCAACATACCTGTGTACCTTGAAAGCACAGCCAGGCTAGCTTTTCTCACCTTGTCATGTGCCATCAAGGCCATACAGCTAAAACCAGAGTGTTATCTCAGCAGTGTTATTTGTTTACCGAAGGTAAAACTTTTGTATGGCTCTTTTTGTATTGTTTTCTTTTAGAATCTCCATTCTGAGTGTTTTTCATTATTATTATTATTATTATTATTATTATTATTTTAATCTTCTTTTTTTTAGATTTCATTAGGTTTGAAAGTGGGGTTTAATTTTTGGTTTTGTTTTTTATCAAAAATGGAGAGTGTTTTTCTAAAAATCCGTCATGCCTCCTTTAATGAACCAATTTTATTTGTCAGGATAATTTGTTAATCAAGTCCGTCGACTCTAAAGCCTGAGGAAGTAGAGGGAGTAGCTTTAATTAGTGTTGTGTTACTTTATTCCATCCTTTTTAAACAGGAGCAGCTCTAAAAACGTGTCTCCAAGAAGCACTTTTGAGCCACTTTTAAAAACAACAGGCCCAAAGGTCTTGTAGGTCATTAAAAACCATTCGTGCACTTCAGTTTTTTGGTTCACTCTGTTTCAGTTTCTCATTTTTACTATAGAGTGCTACTTGCATTTCAAGTAAAATATGAAGCTTTTGTTGATCTCACTATGAAACCAAAGCACAGATTTGCTCTTAAGTCTTACTCACATCTAGGTCGAGGATTAAACAGATAAGGAAATATGTTAATTATTTTTCCTCCATGTGCGTGTCGTATGATTACTTCCCTCTTAGGTCTTCACAGAAGCGTGTGCTGTGTTTTTACCAATGTTATGTACCTAACAAAGCCTTAGATCACAATTTATGGGTCTGTACCCAATCAAATGTCCTTTCAATCACCATGCAGGTAACAAAAAAAAAAAAAACCACCAATGAGTTTTATACTTCACACAAGCCGCTTTTGATCTTTTTTTTGTTGTTGTTTGTCTCTCTTTCTGAAACAATTACTCTCCTAAATTTCATTGAATTTATGTATGTACTACTTAAGAATTTGAATCTATTTGAGGTATGTAGTTTTAGATTTTTTTCTCTTTTTTTGCCTTATTATATTATTACTTGACAACATTCATATAGCCGTTGTAGATGTTAAGATAGTATGACATTCATAACTTTTTCAAACCATATAGAGGATAATGTGTTTAAATACTCACTTCATTCATATAGCTGGATGTCTTTCTCATTTGTTGTTGTATTTGTCAATTAATTTTATTGATGAGAAACTTTTTGATACAAGGATTGAGATGATTGTCGGAAAAGTTCCGATTGTCCTTGTAACATGTCAATGTCATGTTTGAAAATACTATATTGTATTGAAAAAAAAAAGTGGATTGTCCATGTTTGAGAGAGGAAAAAATTATTTTCTACTGTATCCATTTCAAAGAGATATGTAGTTTTGTTTGAATATTAAGTTTGCCCTGAATGTCAGGCCAAAACGAGCAGTGAGATTGATGTTGATGTTTGTTGAGATTTGGAGTGAGGGAAGCCGAGACTTTTGCCCCCCGCTGGGGAAGAGTCGGACATGCTGCAGATAATGAGTTCTAACCTAAGGGACGAAGGTTAACTTTTTGCACTTCTGTATATAGTAAAATGAACAGAGAAAAAAAAAACGTGTATCATAATGAGATATTATTTTGAATAAAAAGAAAAAAGATCTATAATTATAAGGAATTTTGTTAGATTAATTTAAAATTCTTAAATCAGAAGACCAGCTAAAATTCGCTTGCAAAGAAGGGCACTAGTTTCTTGGCCAATGCATTCAGAGAAAGCTATGCGCTTATTTTATAGGTGGCTCGTAATGCCAGGGAATGTTGCAGGGGAGTGGATTTCCCCGTGTCATGCTAACTCTATGCCTCTGATATGATGACATATCCATTAAGGTCCATATACTCATTTACCGGACAAGCAGTGTCCCATGGTACAGTAGATACATGAATCTATAAAAAATATCTTCTACTATAGTTTGATTTGATTGCATGTAAACAAAAGAAGCTGTGTAGATATATAAAGACAGACGGCACTTTGAGATCCACAAAACCTAAAAAAAAAAAATAAAAAAAATTTGTTCTTTTGTTTCTGAAATCATACATACCGTAGATAACATCTACAGTGTGGAGAAATAATACTTTTAAAAACAAGTCATCTTACTCAAGTATTTCCAAGCAAACAAGTTATTTAAAAAAAATAACATATTAGTACTTGTCCACCTCTGATATGTTCAGATAGAGAATTACAGTCCCCACTAACTCACAAGCAGTTGTTCCTGCTTTTCTTAGCTGTGCACTCAGCAGGCGAAGGCTCGTCATACCAAATGCATATTTGGCAAATTCCTCTTTAAAATGAATGTAAAAGTCAGTGTCAATATGTTTCTAACTTGAGGCTGCTTTGTATAGTCGCTACATAACCAAAGCACCATTTACTCAAAGAAATAAAATAAAATACAAGACTTTTCAAGTCTTCTGGCTGCAACCAAGGTCTTTCTTCTTCCCTGCTGGGTGCACCTGTTCGCTTTTGACTGCTTTTTACTTGTAAGCGCAGACACCAGTTATGTATTTGCTAACAGCTGTCACATGATGATGTACTATTCTGTCTCCAGATTTGTTTATGCTCATTTTATTGTTGCCATATTTGACTCTTGCTGTATGGATGAAAACAACCACAAAAAAATCTGAATAAAACTATTTGATTTGCTCATGCAACTTTGTCTCTTTGTGTTTTTGTTCTTGGAGGTTAATTTAGGTCATGCTACACAGAGATGGAGCCTTTAAGATTCAGGGTGAAAAAAAATAAATATATATATATATATTAGAAATATGTAGGTCACTTTTGTGGTAGTACTTCCACTACATTGTGTTAAGAAAAACTCAAATTAGCATGTTTTGTTTTTTTTCTCATAGTCTGATTATTAAATTAGATTAAACCTTTCTTGTTTTAGGTCAGTTAGGATTATGAAAGCTATCTGGATTTTATTAATTCACAGAATAATAAGAGTGAATTTAAAATACATATTGTTTAATAATGTTTTGGAAATTACATTTACACCAGTATTACTATATATTACTGTATAGTAGCCATTTAAGAAAGCCATGGCTTGGTGTCATGGCTTTACAAGCTTCTGATAGGCTACTTTACAACATCTGTTAAACGGAGGCTGACCTGATGACCTCAGGCATGCAGGTTTCTTGTGTGATATTATGGAAAAATCTTAAAAAAAAAAAAAAAAAAAAGAAGTCACTCAAAGTAAAGTAAAATTGGTTGGGTACAATTTCCAGATGCATGAAGGACTTGCCTTCATCTGTTGAAAAAATTATAGGGAAGTAAGTAGGGAGGTATCGGCATCATGGAAATGCCAAGCCATGACGTTCAGGAAAGAGAAGGGCTCTGTGTCTCAAAGATGAAATGTTTTTGGTGTAAAATTAGCGTGAAGGTGTTAAGAGAACGTTATTCTCCACTGAAATTATTCTTTTTTGCTGAGGTGGGTTAAAAGGGTTACTCAGCAAGGAAAACATCATTATTTCAAAAGCAAAAGAAAATGTCAGATTGGGATTTACAGATGCATGCAGATACAAGTATCTCAATGTCTGGAGATGTCTTAACTCCAACAATCATGTAATATAGAGGCTCTTCTTAAAAAAAATGACTGCATAAGGAAAATACATTATGTGGAAATATTACAGCTAAATTTCATCAGCCTGGAAGTTAAAGTTTGGGCATAAAAGGATTTTCCAACCTCTACCAAATACTAAACAAATGTCTGTAAAATCAAATTTGCTAAAGAAATTCTCGAAACAACAAACTGAAATTATCTTGGGATTTAGTAAATAGAAAGGATTTTAGTAATTCTAACTGACTGAGAGCAGAAAAGTTTAGAGAAATACTATCTTATAGATATATCAAGCTGTATTTAAAGACATTTAATGATAAATTTAATCATTTTAAATGATATCGTTTGTGGACTGAAAAGCACTGTGTCAATTCTGGAGTAGATTGTGTCCATATTATAGATGTTATTTTGATTTCATAGTCTTTGTTTCGTTTGCTTTCAGATTTATTAGACCCAATATTTTCACGCATAATCCTAGTCTTGCGTTGTCTCGTCCTTATGTTGAGCCGTCCGTGTTCCTTTTCATAACATTTTGATAATTTAAAACCTAGTCAAAGGTTTTTCTGTAGCGGTTTAGAGAAAAAGGAAGTAGAAGAGTTAAGTTTGGTGTTTTGACACTGGTTAAGATTATTTCTTATCAACAGACTTTCACAGCACTAAAAGAGCTTCATTTACAGCTTTCACTTTGTTCTTTTGGCAAAGTTATCATTTTCATCTTCTTGTAGAAAACTCTAGAGAAAATTCAACAAACATGCTGTGGTGCTTTGATGAGAATAAAATTTTGGCCTAAATGCAAAACTCTGTGTGTGGCAGAAAACTGGCCCTGAACACACCATCCTTACGCTTGAACACAACGACGGCCGCATCAAGCTGTGGAAATAGGGAAGTAGGGTTGAAAAGATATTAACAATGGAAAATGGTAACAAATGTTCGACAATGTTGTCTGAAAAAAATTTGGTGATTACGATCAAGTGGTTTAACACAGGATAGTCTTTGAAGAAACCCTGCCAGAGGCTGCATATGTAGACTTGTAACTGGAGGCATTTCGAACAGTACAACATTAGGGTGTCAATCGAATACTTTTAAATCAATGCATATTTATGTGCCAGAATGGTCCAATCAAAGTAAGTCCAGACCCATGTCCAACTGAAAATTTGGGGGAAAGCAAAAACTGTAACAACTATAAAGTTGGTCAATACGACCCGTTAAGTCCAAGAATTATCCATTCACATGTCCAATTTAAATTCAAAATAACATTTTAATTTTCACCAACATGTTTCTTCTAATTAGACTCTCAAACTTGAATCTAGTAAAGAACATATAAAGGGAGCTAATAATTAGGGTGATGGCAAGGTGACCTTTCAACCCAATAACGATTTTTTTCATCGATAATTGAGTAAAGTTTGACATGCCACTTTTTGATTAAAGTAGAAATAAAGACAGACTGGTGTTGCTTTTTCGTTGTTTAGTTATCTCGTAGAGGTGGCTGCCTCTTCTAGTCTCAGAAACAAACATTTTTCGGACACAAAAACATTTTAAATTTACATCCACCAGCGGCGTGGATGGAGAATTTGGAGCTGAGTCCTCGTAACGCGGAACCAGACATTCGAAATTGATTATCGACTAAATGGCAGGCCTCATTAGTTCACACGGTCAAACGCGTGTAGCTCCAGCTGAGGGGCTTCAGTGGTGGTTCTCTGTCCAGCCCAGTCTGATCATCAGACCCGCTGCTGCGACTGAGGGGAGGGGAAGGAAGGAAGGGGGTGCCCGGGTGACGGCTCCTTTAAGAAAACGGAACTGAGCCTCGGCTTTTTTTTTTTTTTTTTTTTTTGACGCGCTGAGGATGTGGGCAGGAAACGCCATGCAAGAACAGAGACGCGATCACACTTTTTCCCCGCACCGTTGCACAACACAGCGCGATCAAAATGCGCTTTAATTCCCCACGCTGATGTCCAGGGGCGGTCGCTCTCCTCGGATCTGCTGCCCAGCGGCCCTCGCCGCGCTGCCACAGCCTCGGCGTGCGATTTTGACGGCCATCCAGGCGACGAGGGGAGCAGCCTTCACAGCCTGCTCGGTTTGAAAACATCGGGGCTGGTGAGCGAGACAGACAGAGGGAGCGAGAGGAGCCTTTCGTCGAGGAAAAAGGAGGTGTCTTGCTTTTTCCTCTTCTCTCCCCCCCCCACCCCTCCGTTAACCATGAGGGAGTACAAAGTGGTCGTTTTGGGCTCGGGCGGAGTCGGTAAATCGGCGCTGACGGTCCAATTCGTGACGGGCTCCTTCATCGAGAAGTACGACCCCACGATAGAGGATTTCTACAGGAAGGAGATCGAGGTGGACTCGTCCCCGTCGGTGCTGGAGATCCTGGACACGGCCGGGACCGAGCAGTTCGCCTCCATGCGGGATCTGTACATCAAGAACGGCCAGGGCTTCATCCTGGTCTACAGCCTGGTGAACCAGCAGAGCTTCCAGGACATCAAGCCCATGCGGGACCAGATCATCCGGGTGAAGAGGTACGAGAGGGTGCCCATGATCCTGGTGGGGAACAAGGTGGACCTGGAGGGGGAGCGGGAGGTGTCCTCCGGGGAAGGCAAGGCGCTGGCCCAGGACTGGAGCTGCCCCTTCATGGAGACCTCGGCCAAAAATAAGATCTCGGTGGACGAGCTGTTCGCAGAAATAGTGAGACAGATGAACTATTCCAGCGTTCCCAGCGGAGGCGACCAGTGCTGCTCGTGTGTCCTGCTCTGAAGGGGCCACGGAGACGTGCAGAGACCTGGGGCTGAGTTTAGAGCTTCAAGAAGTTGACCTGCAGGCTTTCTTCTTTCTTTTGTTTTTTTCTAAAAGTTTCCTCACTCCTCACACTGTTGTCTTATTGTTGCACAAGAACAAAAATCGACAACAGTCTATTATGTATCATAGTCTGGAAAGTGTTTACATGGCAAAGTACTTGAATGTTTTGGGAATATTTTGTTTTTGTTTTTCTGTTCTAGCTTTGTATTTGACACTTCTCTGGAAAATGTGCCTCGGTGGGAATGTCTAATTGTGAAACCTAAGAGTCATGTGTTTTCAGGCCTGTTTTTTTTTTTTATTCTCTCCTCTTTTTTTTCTCTCAGCTGTACTGTTATTTCTTCCGGGCCGGGTTCTTCTGTCTTGGAGATTGGTGATGATGGGTTTACTTATGCCAGATCTCCCTCGTAGAGAAGCAGAGACTGCTCGCCTTTTATTGCATTTTTTTTTTTTTTTTTTTTCGCTTAAGAGAGCTTGGAAAGCATTTAAAAATCACCACTCAAGCCTTGCACAGCTCGGCTCCAACACGAACTGTCAAGTTAAACACAAGAGGCGCAGACCCACCGCCCACTCAGATACCACATCTGAAGTCGAGTCAAGCCAATACATTCTTGTTTTCTCCCTCCTCTTTTAGCTCATCCGCAGGTTTGGTGATTTGTTATTTTCTTATCTGAAACTTGCACCCAGCTAACTGTGTTCCTCCTCGGTGTGCACAAACAAGGACCTTGGTGCATTGCTGTCGCTGCATGGGGAAAACACTGCGACCCCATGTCAAGTGCCTTCCCTGCTTTAAAAGAAAAAAAAAAATAAAATCTCCTGTGACTGTGCCAACTGATGAGCCCTTACTTCCTCTGCAGTGCGTCCTAATGGCAATCAGAACTTTTTTTTTTCTTTTTAAAAGAGGTTTCCAACCTGCACTCTGGTTTTCATTTGGTGTCGAAGTGAAATAATAACAATAATAATAATAATAATGAAAAAAAAAATGCTATTTTGCAGCCTGGATGCTGAGCTTGTAAGCAGACATCAAATTCAGGCTGTTTCCAGAGGTACTAGTCCATGAAGAACAAGCGGGATAACCTGCTGGGATCTCGGTTCAGTGAATGGCAAGCCATGTTTGTATCTATGATGTAGATTTTTTTTTTTTTCTAAACAAAAAACGTGACATTTTTGACTTACTGTAATTGTATTTCTGCTTTTGGACGATATTTTCTGGCCATCCACCTGTCGGTTTGAGAGACTTGGAATACAGAACACATTTTACGTAACAGTGTGTGGTGTGTGCGTGTCTCGCCTCATTTAACTGTGTGTGTGCTGTGAAGCATCGTTCCTCGAAGGGGCTGCTGTCCTCCGACTTTCGGATGTGTCCCGACTCCAGCTCACCTGAATGGAACGGCCGAGTTACCTCCTCAAACAGGTAATGAGTCCTGCTAATGATCTAATTATGTGGTGCAGATCAGTTGAGGCAGAGACTCATCTGAATGTTGCAGGACACCTGCCCTCGAGGACGGCAGCTTGACACCTGTGTTATGAACTACTGACACTCCTGTGATCCTGTTGCAGGTGTTTGGTCACACACTCCATCTGCATATAATGCTCTTAATCAATTCAGCTCCTTTAGCAGATTTGTGCTATAATTTCTGGTGTTTACTGTACATAATATTACTTTTCTAAATACTTTTAAAAAACAAAACAAAGCAAATTCCCCATATGAAGTGAATGAGGCAAGCTTTTGAACCCTTTAAAGATTTTGTGCTCCATACTTAAAAAACTAATTAAACAAAGAATGTCACAATAGTTATTACCTTTAACAACAAGTCAGTTTAAATGTCAAAATATAGATGAATTTGATCAGTATTTTTTCAATAGTTTGAATTATTACTTCTGCTTCGACTGAAGCTTCTTCAGTTGGTTTCTCCTGAAATATGAAGTATTTTAATGTATTGAACTTGAATATGTCCATTATAGTTTTTAGTTTTTACTTACCCTTTTTTCTGGAAATGCATATTTACACTTTCTATTTAGAGGTGAAGCAGTCACAAAGCACAAAACTGGAAAATGGCAGATCTTCTCTTGATCGGCACTGATTTACAAATCTGTTTATTTGTTATTGCAATTAGTCATGCCATTTGCAGCTTATAAAATCATCAACCGATTGAAGCATTTATTATTTTATTAGAACTAGGTGAGGAACATAATGTTCTGATCTCATCTTATTGTTCCTATATTTGCTGTTGCATTTCAAACTACTATGCTGATCAAAGCAGCTGCGACACATTTTAATATTTTAATTGTCGTAATTCAAAGAAAAATCAACATCGGCCAGGTTAAGCCCAATTGATACAGAATGCTGTTTGGCTACTTGTTAATTGCAGAAAATTGTTTAAAACTTGCACACTGGTATGGCAATATTTACTTGAAGCATTTTATTTATTTTTTTTTTACAGATTGTTCATATTAACTTCTTGACACAAATGTTTGAAATAATACTTTTAAAGAACCGTCTACATTTTGTGCCGGTTTAGTCTGTTGCGCAGGCTTTAAGAAAGCGAAAATTAAGATTCATGGTCACAGCTGAACTATTTATTCACTTTATTTGCATTGAGTAGATGAACAGGCTTTTAGCCACTGGTTAGATTCAGGTCAGGATCACATCCTGCATGTTTAAAAAACATCTTTGTCCACTTGTTTGGTTAGTGCCTTTGATTCCCTGTCAGAGCTGCTTCCCCTTCTCCCCGCCATATGTTTTCTTGGCTGGATAGCGGAGAACAGAGAGAGCTTTTTATGCCCTGAGCCAAGTTCAGCCAGCCGTTCATGCTGCTGAGCGGTGTTCCAACCAGTCGTCCCTCGGCTAGGGCAGTTAGCTGCTGCTACAAGTGTCCCTCCAGCTGCAGGGCTGCCCATGCTTTGTGGACACACTCTTCATGGCCGTGATTCTACAAAGTCTAGAGACATCCTGTTGCAAACTGTCTCTACCAGGATTGCTTATCTAGAAACTGAAAATTCAGTCCATGTTGCAGAACAGATCAAGCTTAATCAGATTGAATGTAGAGTGACTATACAGGAAATGTAATTTTTGAGTTTTGCTGCATACATTTAGTTGAATTTAAATCTGGACTTTGACTGAACTGTTCTAAAAGATGAGTGTGCTTCAGCTTGTGCCATTTAACTGTAGCCTGGGCTGTATATTTGTAGTTGTCCCTGTAGATGCTGAACCTTTTCTTGGGTCTGAAGTTTTCTGTAGCCTCTAACAGGGATAGGCTTACATTTAGCTCCATCCATTGTCCTGCTAAACCTCACCAGCTTCCTTATTCCTGTAAAAAAAAATTAAAAAAACATCTCACAGTAGCTCATGATGCTACCACCTCCATTGTCACAATGGGAATTGTGCATTCAGAATGACCATTTGACCAGTGCACTTTCCTCCTTATATCTTCAGAGACCACTACATGACTTGTGTCAAACTTTAAATCAAACTTTAAACTTTTTTTTCCCAACAATGTCTTTCTTCTTGCCACTCTTCCACAAACGATCATGTTGTCCTGTCAACAGATTCTTGCATCTGAAGTGTGGATTCTCACTATGTTACCAATTAGGTGACATCTTAACACAGACTGTTGATCTTGATAATATTAAGGGAGGGACATGTTAAAAATATCAGGTTTATATAGATTTTCCTTCATTCAGGTAACTTAAGTTAAAGAGGTAATGGAAAAAATGTCATTGTTTTCTTTTACCCTTTTAAATCAGTTGCATTCCTCCTGCAAAGCTCTGACAGAAACTTAATACTAAAGAAATAATTTTCTACTGGCTATGGACTACCTCACCTTAACCACCAGCAATGAAAAAAAATATATTCCTAGGCATTACCAGTGAAAGTGGTGGAAATAGCTTCCCATTTTAGTTATAAAAATGATCTGAAGAAGTTCTGTATGTGTTCTATACATTGTGGTGGCATGACGTAGTAACTATCTTGAGTTGTCAATTTGCTATTTTTCTTATTATTATTGTTTAGATTTATGCACTCTCACAAAAAAATACGTGTTACTGCCTGACACAATGTATTTCTTAACAGTAAAAACAAGTTGTGACACTTGCCTTAGTTGGAAACACAGGCTTGCTAAATTGCACAACAAGCACAAGTCCTAGTTTTCTCACTCATGGAAGAAAAACTCTTGCATCAGGTTTGAATCTTCGTCTTTTTAAAACGTGCATATTTTAAAGGGCATTCGTCTACCCTAGGAGCTGGAGATATGCCTGAAATCTAACACCATTTTTTGCTTACAGTATATGAAGTAGAACATTAGGGCTAAAAACACATTTCCATTCAGTTTATTCTCTGCAGCCTTTAAATTTTTAACATATAGAGTCGTCCTGCCTGCGATCTGTGCCATATCAGCATTTCACTGCCTGCAAACCTTGCTAATATGTTATGCTTTGAAGCACACAAAGCAAAGGAAGGGTGGATGTTAGGGCACATCCTGTGTAAATGCACCTCAGATCTTCAAAATGTTGAAACAGATAAATGGTTCCTCTTTATCATGCACTGTCACAGCCTGTCCTCCCTTGGATGAACCCAACACAGGATGTGATCTCACTGTTCTGACAATGTGTCCTGTAGTCGTTTTCAGTTTGAGAACAAATATTTGATTGAGATGGAAGCGAAATGAAAGGACATGAAGATATGAAAAGATTTCACACATTTGAGTGAAGTGCCCACAGAGAGTCCATGTGATCAGAATTGAGCAGAGATGACAGGATCATGTGGTGGTAATATACAGTAAGTCTGGTTAACCATGAGCTGTTTGCACAGAGAGAAACCATGAAACTCAGCGAGATGGTGTAAACTGTCTCCAAACCACTTCCAAAAGTTACTGTCAAACCACAAAATCACATGCACTCGTATCAGCAGGAGAGAACAAAGTCTTCCTTCATTTCATTTCATCATGAAAGGTTATGTCTAATTTGTTGTTAACAGTATTAACAAGAAAGGCGATCATAGCCTGTTGGCACCCTGGATGAACACCCCCACTTGCGCGACCTCCTTCCCTCCCAACAAACTCCCCTGCATCTCACTCCATTGTTGCCTCTCATAGACTGAATGGGGCTTTGGTCAAGGAAAATGTTCAAATGCCAAACTCATTTAACCCTGATAGGACACCAAAAGGCCGAAAAAAAGTACCTCAAAACCTCTAAAAGTAATTGCAGGGCCTACACCAGGCTCTTGCTGTTGTTTATACTTTCTCTGTGGTTTTCTGATTACGAAAGTTAAAGGACCCCTCTCGCAGGGTTTCTGGAGGTTATATAAATTTTGGATACTTCAGCCACATTTGTTGGTTCATTACAGACCAGGTTTCTGGAAGGAACCTACAAGTAATCTTCAACATCATATTCTTCCATGTCAACCAGTGGAAAGAACTCACAACGAGAGCAGAAAGTTCCACAATAATGTCTCTATTGAACATAAGATGTTCATTAATGGGTGTAATGGATGTAAACATCTCTCAAATTATGTTATACAAACATAATCTAATCGCTAGAGCACTGTATGTACAGTTTTCCTAAAGAAGACTGTCCTATGTTTCCAGTTCTGTTTCTTTCCCTTTGTGCTTTGCATTGCTGTCTTTGTTATTCGGATTTACAGTAACATGGTCTGTCAACAAATTAGTGTAAAAGCTAAAACATGAATTTTGTCCAGTCTCTTGCCATTGATCTCCCAAAGTTACAATTTACAATCCTTGTCAAAACCTTAGCCATAGTGTACAATAGCGCATCCTTTCAGACTATAATGTTATTCTGACAACGTGACCATGCAATTTGACTGGCTTATGAAATGAAACTTATTTATTTATTTCTTCAAGGTGAAAAATTTGATTTCTACCTGCTTGTAAAAAAAAAAAAACTGGATAAAAGAACATGAGAAGTCCTCACAGATTTTCCAAAAAAATTGACAAATTGTTCAGCACCAACACTTGTTAGATAAAATATGATTTTGAAATTTCTTGATTATATATGCATCACAGTTTATCTCATATTTACGACATAATGTACAAAGATCAAATCTGACCCTTCAATTCAACTAAATATTACTCTTAAATCAAATCCATCTCTTAATTTTTATTAATTTCTATTTAACTTTTATCAAAGGGTGTTAATTGTTCACAACACTTACAAAGGGAATAATAAATGGCCAATGAAGGTACTATGATCATTCACATTGTCATAAATCCAGGTGTTTCCACGCAGTCTCATGTAAACCTGGTCTCCAACTTCAAGCTGCAGAGTCATCCCATTGGTTGCTGTCTCATGACGGTTACCAGCAGCATGGTTGTAGACAGTGACCATCTGCTGTCCATTCTTCATCAGTCGCAGGCCCATTGGTTTAGATGATATATTGTGTCCAGAGAAGCTGAAGTAATAGACTCCTCTGACAGGAGCCGTAAAAATACCTGTGGACGATAAAAGTAATGTTTATGGTGATCTTTGGTGGTCTTTTAACTCCAAGGGTTCTTTATTCTTACATTTCCTACAAGTTGCTGCATTTTTTCAGTAGAGAAGAATGTAATTTATGTAAACACATATAGTATAAGTATTCCAAAAACAAAATACTAGCTTGGAGGTGGCCATGGTTTTGCTTTAGCAGCTCTTAAACTATGGAATAGTCCATTTTTTTCACCCATCGTTGAATGTTGGTCGTATTCTTGTTAGGTCAACCCCAAACCCTAGAATAGCACCTATACATGAAATGTCTGATTATTATTATTATTCATTTATTTGATTCTCATTTAATTGTTTAGAATTTTTTGTTTTGTGTCTTTTAAATCTATCTTTGTATTTTGTTCTTTTTAATTTTTAATTGTCTGTACAGCACTTTGGTCTTCTGTGATTTTTAAAGGGCTTTATAGATAAAATAGCACTGGTTTGGATTGGACTGCATCGAATATGCCGTAAGCAGTTTGAGCGACTTGTGAAAAACAGATTTAACTACTATGACTTTATGATTTAATGAAAATGTAATGTACATTATTCATATAGCTCCAGGTAAAATGCCTTAAAAGGATTTGTTTGAATTTGTTCTTTATTTGTTTTTATGTTTCAATAATATAGACCCTGTCTGAATTGTAAATGTACCAATGATGATTGTTGTTCATTTTTGTACAGAATATTTTTTTTAACCTTGTCACAATTTTTAAAGAGGTTGAGAAAATAATAGTGGTTCTCTGTCTCTTTTAGAAACTTTTTTCTGATTTTTTTTTTTTTTTTTAGTCTTACAAGATTTTCTGCCACTCATGTATTTAATTTCACAATTTTTACAGATTGTCTCTCAAGTCTGGTCTGCAATTAGATCCTTAACACAGTTGCACTGTTTTTCCATGACACTTAGTAATTTGGTACATCTCTTCAGACACAGCAATATATTTAAAACTCTCAATATTTGTGCACAATAACTTGATTAAAAAGCATAATAAAATATTTTACTGTGATAAGCTTACCTGTTGCTCGGTTGAATGATCCTGTGTTCATATAGACCTTTTTGTAGACCAGTGTAATTTCAGTATTAAAAGGTCCAATATTTCCACCTGTACTTATAGATGCTCCAAATGCTACCTTGTTGCCTTAGGAAGAAACATAGCCATTATGTTTATTTTCTCTTTATATAAGAACATTTACAAAAGAAAATACTCCAGCTGCGCTGCTCTTACCTTGAACTTGTGACTTCAGGATCGCCATCTCTCTCTGAGTGTTTCTAAGTTTTGTTTCTAGCTCTCTTAAGATGACAAGCAGTTGCCCAATGGTTTTCTGGCCTTCGGCTGCACCACAGTCTTGGCCAACAGGTGACTGAATGATGCCATCATCTGTGTCATTGGCCTCTCCTGCTGACTGATTGGTAACTTCAGCCATGCACACAGAGAGGAAAAAGAAAGTTAATGCAGCCACAAAAATCTTCATCCTGAACAATTTCTGTTTGTATGTGTCTCTGCTACATTAGCTCTCCTCACTTGTATATATACAAGACAATCAAGGAAGTGCCCTAGTTTCCTTGCTTCTTCCTGGTCAAAGGTTTCTTAAGTTAAACTTTTCCAACTCTAGGAAACTTCAGAGAAGTTTCTGTTTTATTGTTTTTGCTCTCCTTTATAGATTAACTCATGATATCCCTTGTTTCATATTTCTATATCTTCTGATACTGCTATTGATTTCTTTGATAATTTTGAGTAAAAATTATTTTGTCAAAAGACATTTGACATTTTATGACAAGTACAGTATGTTTTTCTAATTCAATGATCTTAAATAGTATAATGTATGTATGGATGGATGGGAGGACAGAAGAATGGACATGAAACATAAGATGAGATGAGATGTCACCAAGTTCTACTCCTCTTTTCAACTACACTTCTAAAATATCATTGAGGTCATCCCCAGTCTCAAGATTTCGAAAATCCATCGTAAGACTATCTGTACTTCTTACCTTTCCCTGACAAACAGCAACAATTGCTTAAGGAAATTGTAGAGATCTTTTCTATTTGGCTTTTAGCTAAGACATACCTCTGTTCCAGTGCCTTCTTCGATGTATTAAAACATAGAAAGGACAGTTACAGTAGAAAAGTACGGGTTAAGTGTTTAGTCTTTTCCATTTTTTTATGCTGTATGAAAGTCGACTTAGGGTTTCTGGAGGTATTACACATCATGGTGACAGGGTCATAAACGTTTCAAAACCTCATTGTTGCTCAAGGGGGAAAACTATTGGACGTCTAAAACTTCAGATGTTATCCTTTAGGAAAAGATTTATTCTTTTATTTGCTCAATGGCTTAGGTTTATGATGTTTTGATGATAAAAGGAACTAAACAAAACAGAAAAACATGATAAGAGACACAGAAAGATAAGATCATTAATGTCAGACTTGTTTTCTACAGCATTAAAAACGTGACAGGAAATTCTGCTTGTAAGGAAGTCAGTTATTGACTGCATGAAGATTCTGAATTAAAGTGTCTATTTTTGTCTTTGTTTTTGCCATTCTGCAAACAAATCTAGGTAAATCTTGGTTCTTTTAGTTGACAGTAAGGAAAAGACTTCTGAGCCAGGAAGCAGAATATAACAATCATTGGACAAAAGGAAAGACATTAGACTGTACGAATCAACTGTCCACAAAATGTTACACAAGGCAAAAAACTGGACAAGGTGCAATATGCACAGATTATAATTTTGTTCTAGAATATGCCTCTAACATTATAACTGAAATCAAGCAATATGTTTTTTTTGTCTTCACTTTTATCCTTTTAGTTTTTATAAAAAGGTGTTACTTGTTCACAACCCTTACAGAGGGAATAACAAATGGCCAATAAATGTGCTAAGATCATTCTCATTGTCATAAATCCAGGTGTTTTGCATCAGTCTCATGTAAACCTGGTCTCCAACTTCAAGCTGCAGAGTCATCCCATTGGTTGCTGTCTCATAACGATTTCCAGCACCATGGTTGAAGCCAGTGATCACCTGCTCTCCATTCTTCATCAGTCGCAGGCCCATTGATCGAGTTGATATATTATGTCTAGAGAAGCTAAAGTAATAGACTCCTCTGACAGGAGCTGTGAAAATACCTGTAGATGATCAAAGCAATGTTCATGGTAATCTTTGGTATTTGTTTTTTTACTTTAAAACTTAAAAAAACATGATAAAATAAAATAAAATGTGGATATATTTAAGCATGTATATTTAGCCAATGTATCCAAAGAGTCAGATAAGATCTGAAAGAAACTGAAAGTGTTCTTTCTTTAAACTTACAACTAACTGTAGCCCATCGAGAGAGTCCATGCAGAGTGATATTATTTCATGCATTCTACATGAAATAATATAATCTCATGCAGAAATATTATTTCAGAATTTCTGCATTTAGGTCCTTCTTAATACAATGACATTACTTTATATAACCTCCCACAATGTGTTAAACTATTCAAGAACAAAAATATATTTCAAACTCTCAACAGTACTTGTACACACTAATTTGATTCATAAGCATAATCAAATGTGTTACTGTGTTGAATTTACCTGTTCCCACATTGAATGATCCTGTGTTTACGTTGTCCTTTTTATAGACCAGTATGGTGTGGGTTTTAAAAAGTCCTTTACTTCCACCTTTGCTTATGGATACACCAAATGCTACCTTGTTGCCTCAACAAGAAACATAAAAATGAGTGTCCAATATAATGTTTATTTAATCATTAATTGACAGCCATATAAGATAATGTGTGTAATACAATATAATAGATATTTCAATTTTGTGAGAAACTCAGACTGATAGTCTACACTGAAGGATTTTTTTTTTTTTTGTGCCTTTCTGTCTGCAGTCAAGTGTGGATGAATCACTCTGGTCTTGGAGGGAGCAGTGAAGAAAAGACCTCACATTTCAGGGACCAGAATAGAATAAACGCTCTGCCTCCGCACTGATCGCTGAGTAGGAGGACACAGACAGACACTGAGGTGTTCTCAGCTCCCCCTACATTCATCAACACCTTGTCTACATTCCCAGTCTTTGGACATGTACACTTAGGCCTGTCAATGAATGATGGCTACAGCTGAAAAGGTTTTTATCTTAGAGCTTATATGAATAAACCAACAGTTATTATTTGCTGTGAGAAGATATTTGAGCCTTGAAGACTGTAGCCTTTTCTTTTCATTTTGGACCTTATCTCTCTTCTCTGTCCACAAGAGGGCAGACTTGTGCAGCTAAGAGTCAACAAGAGTTTGTAGAGATGAGACAAATTTTGATTCTTGATCTATTTTTTTTTTAGATATATATATAAACTGTAATACATGACTCTAAAATTGACAACTGAAGCAATTTCAATTTCTTACTCGTGTCCAGTTTAAACAAACCAAATATTGTTTTTATTTTTCCTCCTGTGCTTGTTAACATTATCATTCAAAAAATAAAATATATATCAAGCAATTTGTAATACATTCTGTGAAATATGTCAAGACCTATAAACTCTGAACTTACAACGTGATAAAACTGATTCATTTTATGATGAAGGAAAAAAAAACACAGATACTGAAGAACAGGTTAAAATTAGTATTATTAGAGTTTCCCAATCGGAAGACAAACCAATTCTGTCATCTTATGGATGTGAGAAATTACCCAGAGTAAAATCTGGTGAGTTGCATATCTTAATCAATCGAAAACACAAAGTTTTTTACCTTGACAATTACAAAACAGACCAGCAGCTACACATTAAAACTAACACAGTCAATCCTACATCAGCATTACCAGGAATTAAATGGCTAGAGTTTTAGGTTTAGCTACACATCTTGGTAAACTGCATGATTGCTGACACTTTCATGTGCAGGACTCATAAAGAAATGATTGTTTGCTCTGTAAGTTTAAAAACCAATGTATCCACAACTACTTGAACGGGTGGTTCATTTATTTATTTATTTTTCACTTTTGCCAGGAGAGGCTGTCTTTTATCCATTACGGTGAGACAAAACAGACATTAGACTGTTAGGTCCCAAGTACTGAGACTTTTAATAATTCTTGTCTTAACCCCAAATAAGCAGCAAAATAAATAAATAAATAATGCCACATAATATAATTCTACAATAAACTCTAAAAGAACTAGCTGTGTACAGAGTTGAGAAGATTCAACAGTGACCCAATAAAGATGGTGTTAACATATGCAGTGACTCAAAGCCTTATTGCAGTAGAAGAATGTGAAGAGGAAATAAAGTTTCAAATTATGGGAAGAACGTACTGACCTGGATTCCACTGCTACGTCTTGAGCTGAAAACAAAACACCATCTAATATCACGGTGAGAAATCTGAGATAAAAAAGATAAAAATGTAGAGATGAAGTTGTAAAGTTGGCCTGTACTGTTATTCCTGTTTGTGATCATAACAAATGAATGAAAAAAGTCTATTAAAATGTTGTCATCTTGTGACATTAATTCTCTGGAGTGCAGAGGGTATAACCCAAAACCCTAATCCTAGCCCTAAAAGATTTAATCATGGACAGCACTGATCAGAGATGCAGCCGAGAGGCCCATGGTGACTCTGGAGAGACTCTCTGCAGAGATCCAAAGCTGAGGTGGGGGAATCTGTCCATCGATGTAGTTAAATGTAGTCTTTATAGAAACGTGGCAATAGGAAAGCTTTTCCACCAAAATGCAAAGTGCTGTGTATGGAGAACTAACACTGCACATCACTATGCCCTCTTCCAGATATGGTGGTGGCAGCATCATGCTCTGAGGGAGCTTCTCTTCAGCAGGGACAGGAAAGATGGTCAGAGTTGATGGGAAGGTGGATGGAGCCAAATACAGGAAAATCTTGGAAGAAACTCTGTTGGAGTCTGCAAGAGACTTGAGACTGTGGTAGAGGCTCACCTTCCAGCAGGACAATGACCCAAAACATAAAGCCAGGGCTACAGTGCAATGGTTTAAAACAAAACATATTCATGAGTTTGAAAGTTCAGACCTCAACCCAATCAAGAATCTGTGGCAAGATCTGAAATCTGCTCTTCACAAATACTCTCCATCTAATCTCAACAGGATGTAACAGGATGGTGTTACAGAACAGATGGAAGCCAGAGTCTTGTTGCATTAGAAAAATGTGACGAGGAAATAAAGCCTCAAGTTAAGGAAATAACCCACTGAACTGATTGCCGTAACTGATGATTGAGCACCAGGAAGACACACCCCTACCTGAACTTTAAGAGATGAAATATGCAGCAGCAGGTTTGCTAGACCAAGATAATTGACAGGACAGCAGGTCTTATCCAAAGCAGCTGAAGAAATAGACATGTGTTTTCTTTTCAATTTGCATTTGCTTTATGATTATACCTCTTTCATGACTTCTTGTGCATGTTTGCTGTTTTCTGAACCTACTATCAAAAAGATAAACTTTTTCTAACAACTGACCTGGTAATAAATCTAATCCTGACTGTAATGATTAGTATTTAGCAACAAAAACACCTTAACAACAAATCAAACATGAGCCTGTGGATGATCCATTATTTCCTGTCTTTCAGTGATTGAATCTTTAAATTAATACATCAATTTGTCCGTTACTCTCTATTGCTTCAGTATTGCTTAGCTAAAGTAACTTAATGAGAATGGCTGACCTCTGTAAGAGTGACCATCTCTGATCAATTTACATTTATTTATATTCTTATTTATATGTTCATATTATTTGTGTGCTTCCTTATTTTTTCCTTTTTTCTTTAATTGTGTTGTTCACTTAATAAATCAATCAATCAAATTTTATTTGTATAGCATAATAATAATAATAATAATAATAATAATAATAATAATAAAATTAAAACATTCATATTAATAAAATTGACAGAGGCTTTTTGTGTTTCAGAATCATTTGTCACCCATGCTGTGCTAATATTTTTATTGAGTTTTTCATGTTTTGAAGACTTTTTAGCAGCTTCTGAGTCTATTTAGAAAATGATGTTTTCACATCCTTGTTTAAAACTGAATAAGAGCTTAGAAGAGCTTCACCACAAATGGATTTTCAAAGAATGAAACACAGTTTTTGCAATGAAAACAATTTGTGTTTTATTAGATTTTAATTGGTCAAATATGAACATGATTTTATTTTTTTTATTACATACTTCAGATCACCTCACATTTAAGACACAGCACACAGCTTCTGATTTTATCTTAATATCTGTCACCAATGAATATTATTACTGAAATAAAATCTACTTCATGTGTATGTTAGCTTTATTCTTTCTGCAGGAACCTTACAGAGGGAATAACAAATGACCAATGAAGGTACTATGATCATTCAAATTGTCAAAAATCCAAGTATTTTCATACAGTCTCATGTAAACCTGGTCTCCAACTTCAAGCTGCAGAGTCATTCCATTGGTTGCTGTCTCATAACGATTTCCAGCAGCATGGTTGTAGACACTGACCATCTGCTGTCCATTCTTCATCAGTGCCAGGCCCATTGGTTGAGTTGATATATTATGTCCAGAGAAGCTGAAGTAATAGACTCCTTTGACAGGAGCCGTAAAAATACCTGTAGATGATCAAAGTAATGTTTGTGGTGATCTTTGGTGGTCTTTTGCAGAAATATGCAGTAAGACGTTTGAGCAACCTCAAAAAGAAAACCTTTTAAGTTAACTTTATAATGTAATGATGATGTAATATTGGATACTATTTAAAAAGATTTAGTTAAAAATGCCTTAAAATGATTTGCTGGAATTTGTTCTTTGTTCATTTGTTTTATAATCTTTTTGTATTGTAAATGCAGTCCTAATTGTTAATCTGTGTAAGGATTATGAAAGTACATGTAATTTACCATATACCACAAACAGATTCTATTTTGTTAGTATGCTATACTAACATTTTAGTATGCATTGCTAAAATTGTTGATAATTTTAGTATAACATACTTTCTTAACCTCATTTCTTCCTGACCATTTGTTTTCTAATCCCCCCACACCCGTCTTAGATTTCCTGCTACTCAAATGTATTTATAGTTTTTATTTTAGGTCCTCCCTAACATAATCACACTAATTTACATGAAAAACAATAATTTATTTTACCTCTTCAAGTATAGCAAAATACTTCAAACTCTCAGTATTTGTAAACACTAATTTAAATAATAAGCATAATCAAATATATCACTGTGATAGGTTTACCTGTTCCCGGTTTGAATGATCCTGTGTTGAAGTAGACCTTTTTGTAGACCAGTATGGTAGAGGTACTAAAAGGTCCAATACTTCCGCCTACACTTATAGATGCTCCAAATGCTACCCTTTTGCCTTAGGAAACATGAAAATAAGTATTCATTATAATGTTTATTTACTGTCTATCTAGTAAAAATTCTGAAAGAGGAAACTCCAAATCTGCTGCTCTTACCTTGAACCTGTGACTTCAGGACCTCCATCTCTGTCTGAGTGTCTCTAAGTTTGGTTTCTAGCTCTCTTAATATGACAAAAAGTTGCCCAATGGTTTTCTGGCCGTCAGCTGCGCCACAGTCTTGGCCTCCAGGTGACTTTCCATCATCTTTATCTCCTGTTGGTTGAGCTGTGATTTCAGCCACACATGCAAAGAAGAAAAAGAAAGTTAAGGCAGCCACAGAAATCTTCATCTTGAACTGCTCTTGCTTGCAGGTGTCTCTGCTGCATAGTTCTGCTGACAATTGTATTTATACAATTCAAACAAGGGAGTGGCCCATGTTTCTTTTTTTTTAACATTCTTAATAAAATCTTTATTCAGAACAAGAAACAATCTAAAAAAAAACAAAAAAAACACCGAGATACAGACCAACACAGAAAAACAGCCATGTCTCCTAAAGATTACAATAACTTCTACATAATATCTCAAATAAAATAAAATGTGCAAGGAAGGTTTAAGCAGATTGAGTTCCTGTTTAAAAATAAACTATAATGGCTCAGATTTGCCATGGTCTTAGAAAATGTAGAAATAATATTAATATTATACTGTTTTACTTTCACTGTTTTACTTTCAGATACATATCCATATAAAATAATTTGAAGAGAGAGTCATTGTTCATGGACTTTATGGTTAGGAATGTATGAAGAGATTCCCATAAGATGTTTACAGATTGACACAAACAGATGTTTGTTGTTTCAGGTTCAAATGGCAATCAACACAATCAGTTTTAAATCTGTCTTATAAACTCTTTTGAAGAAAAGATATAATGTAGTGGTGTGAAATTAATTTCTTTATATTTTGAAGGGAGAGAAAATCCAATATATTTTTCATTTTATTTTACTTTTATTTTCATTAATCTCCATAAATTTCCTTCCTGACCAAACCAGATTGTTTTAGCTAAACATTTAAAAAGTTTTTTCTACAATTTTTGTGTAGTAAATCTAATCCATTAGTAGTCTGTAATTTAGCTCTTGATTTAGTTTCATAAATGTTACTTTTAAGATGAACAAATGCACTTGCTGTCTTTTTTGGATATTTTGTTACAGTACTTTTTGCACAATTTAGATTATATTTAACAAAATGTATTCATATTATTGCAAATTGCCATTATCATCCAGTAAATGAGTGGCGGCCAGGAAGGTGAGAGCAAACCAAATCTCATGATTACTTTCAAGAACAGATTGGAGACATAATAAAAAATAATAAAAAATATTATTTCAAAATCTATTACTTTAATTTTTCCATCCTTGGTAATTTTAACTGTTTTATCTGTTTTGATATAGAGATGTTAATTTCTAGAAATAAAGTTAAACTTTATTGAGTTCCTCAAAAACTTTTGGAGGTATTGATAAGAATGCGGTAAATAAGCTTTGATAAAGTCCCCACTGAGTAGAGAGTGGGGTAAAACCACTGGATTTAAAAACATGGACTGCATTCATTCTGTATACACAAAAAATTATAATAATAAATATTTTTCACAGACTACTACACAATCTACTACTACTACACATTGAAAAGTGTCGCTATTTTCGTCTGTAGTCCATCCATCCATCCATTTTCTAACACCCTTGTCCCTAAAGGGGTCAGGAGGGCTGCTGTGCCTATCTCCAGCGAACGTTTCGAGAGAGAGGCAGAGTGCACCCTGGACAGGTTGCCAGTCTGTCGTCTGTAGTAATTGGGTCAAATGCCAGCGCAGTCTTGTGATGTAATGAGGGTAAGTCAAAATGTAAATGCAATTTTGGAGGAAGGAGCTATGGAATGATGAAGAAGACAGTGGTTCTGTTGAAGGACCTCAACCCTATTTTCTGAGCCATGCAGTTCAGAAAGCAATAATGAATTCAACATTTCTGGAGAGGAAGGGTCGGACAATGAGGTGTTGGAGCTGGATAATCATCACCTCCAAATGAATGAATGGAGGTGTGGTTGTCACAGCATAAACAGATCTATGCTAAAATAACCACAGGTCTGAGCCTAAGAATATCTTTATCTATCAGACGTTTTACAGAACTTAAATGAACAAGATATTGTTTAAGTCAAAGGGTTACACTTCCAAAGTCAAAAAAATCTTAGAGATATTTCTGTTTCAGAGAAAGTCAGCTATCAAGTGTAATTATACTCAACATTGAAGGATTTTATTTATTTATTTATTTATTTTGCATTTCTGCCTGCAGACAAGTGTGGATGAAT
The DNA here is from genome assembly GCA_903066815.1 of Brachyrhaphis roseni. Classification (NCBI taxonomy): domain Eukaryota; kingdom Metazoa; phylum Chordata; class Actinopteri; order Cyprinodontiformes; family Poeciliidae; genus Brachyrhaphis; species Brachyrhaphis roseni. The sequence goes on from CAEFZY010026947.1 coordinate 26,240, forward strand.
CACTCTGGTCTTGGAGGGAGCAGTGAAGAAAAGACCTCACATTTCAGGGACCAGAATAGAATAAACGCTCTGCCTCTGCACTGATCGCTGAGTAGGAGGACACAGACAGACACTGAGGTTCTCGCAAATTCCCCTAAATTCATCAACGCTTCATCTCCATTTCCACAGCCTGAACTTCAATATGTAGACCTGTGAATGACTGACAGTTGCAGCAAGGCTTTATCACTGAGTTCCTAAACTTTAATATTTATAATTGTTTGTGAAGATGTATTTCTATTTGAGCGTTTCATTTATGAATGTAGATTTGGTTTAGAATAATTCAGATTGACGTTGCTTGATATTCAGAAATTGAAACTGTCTTTGTTTTGTTTGGGAAGCTTGCTTTTCCTCCTCTGCCCACAAGAGGGCAGGCATGTGCATCTGAGGCTCAGTAAAGATTAAAGTTCCCATCTGCATATCTGTTCCAGGAGCTTTTTCCTGGAGACAGTTTCACCCTGCTGCCTTTCCACTGCATTTACAGGAGCAAAACAAAAGAACCAGAGTGGAATGGCCCAATTTGGGAAGTAGTGTGTTTTTATTATCAGGAACTTTTGGATGGAGATTTAATGAGGGAGAGGTATAATTTCACCATTTAAATTCAGTCATTCACTAGAAGAGACGGTATGATAAATGAAGGTTTATGGGGGGGAGGGAGATTTCTGGTATCAGAAATGCCCCTTTTGCTTGTTAACTGTCTCAGACTTTGGCTTTATGTATTTCCTCATGTTTTCCCACTATTGAAAAACAGCATTTAAATGCATTTCATTTAAACTGAGCATTTACTAAAATTGGAGAAAAACTCACTAGGCAACAATACAGGGTAAAAAAATATTTTGTGCAATGTTTTTTTTTTTTTTTTCAAAGCAGAAATGGAGGTTCTCTGAATAGCTTCTTGTGCAGTTATTTTTGAAAATCTGGTTTTAAGATCTACCACAATACATTTGAAACAGTTTTTTAAGAATTCATGCAGAAAATGAACATAGAGGAGAGGCTCACACACAGGTCCCTTAAGTGTAAATTATACAATGACAGTTAAAAAACTGAATTTTTTTTTTCTGATTGAAATATTGTAATTCTCATACCGTTACTACCATCATAGTTTAAGAAATTATTCCTTTGATGGTTTTTCTGACTACATTTGAGAATAAAAGAATCAGACAAAACTGTACGTTACCAGAAAACACAAAATGTTAATCCATTTGTTCTGTTATTACGTTTTTGCTAGAAAGTGAAGCTCTTTGCATCCATTATTGTGTGTGTTTGATTTTCAGCCAGCTTGACTTTCTTCCTGCAGAAGTCACACTGTGTGGGTGAATCCTTCTAGTCTTATAGGAAAGGGTAAAGAAAAGACCTCTCATATCCAGGCACTGAAATAGACCAGAAGCTCTGATTCAGTCTCTCACACAGCACAATGAGTGGGAGGGAACAGTGGATACAGCGGTGCTGCTGCTCCCACACATTTTCCAGCATCTTATTTTTTTTAGCACGTGTGTTCGAATGCTCAGACCTGAAAGACATGTACCAGTTTGACTGGTTTGTGTATATGTGTGCAATTCTGGAAAGCATTAGATTTATTTCTTTGATTATAATTTGTAATATAATGTTTATAACATTTTGTGTCTTTAGACTTGATATGTAGCTGTGGAACAGATTGTTTTTCCAATGAATGGCATATTCTCTCTGTCTGACCACAAGAGGGCAGCCAGATACAACAAATAAATAGTTGGTATCCTGTTCTACAGTGTTGGAGAAAGAAAGACATTTTTTAACTGGAGTATTAATGTGAAATAACATTTTATTTTCTTTACAGAGTTCTAAAGGTATGTCTTACCTTTGTGTTTTTTTTTTGTTTTTTTTGCTTTTGTCTGCTTATTCGGTAAATAACTCTAGAATCTAATGTGATTTTTTTGTACAAGAAATAATAGAAAAAAAAATGAATCTATAAAATATTTTGCTGTGTCCAAATTACATAGAAGACACATAAATCAAAGATAGTGCTCTTTCTTTTCTCATGACTGGAGTTTTACATGTAATAGAGAGTATGCATGGATTGTTTAATCTTTTATATTTAAATTTATAATTTCTGCACCTATGAATACGTTGCATTGAATAATGGATCATAAAGGATGTGGACAAAGGTAGAGTAGAAATGACAAGACGGAAGGTCAGGCAACGGAACCCCACTGGGCCCTGAGTTGGAAACACAACGACCCAGACACTGAATTTCTGTGCTGGCTGGCAGTGAATAGAGAAGCCTGGCTGCTATGAGGCAAACCTGGGTAGCAGAACAGATTTTAGGTCGTTGAAGAGAAACTGAAGGACAGATTCTACATGTGGGAGTCAATAAAGACTGGCGGAGAGATCACTTTGGAGCTACCAGCCCAGGACTGGGAAGACATTCTTCCAAGTCTAGTCTGGAAGAATGTCAGCAGACTAGACTTGGCTAAGCACAAAGACAGAAAACTGTTACAAAATCATCCACTGTGTCAGAGAAGACCTTTAAAAAATATGATGAAATCCAACTGAACTATTGCTTTTGGTCATTTAAATATGCTACAGTGACATTTGGCTGCCCATTTCCATACAAAATACAAGAACCCCAACAATGCACAGTCTCAGTCAATGAAGTGGATATTGTTGAAAAGTTCGTTCACTAAGTGAAATATATTTTATAGATGAATTACACACAGACTGCTGTTTTTAAGTCTATATTTTTGTTATTTATGATTATATTTTCCACTTATAGCTGGTGAAAATGCAGCATTTAGAGCAGATGAGTGGAGTCAGCGCCTCTAAGTTTGAAGCCATGATACTCAACTAGAATAAGGTTGGGTGGTTAGGGTCTTTGTCTCAAGCAGATCAGTTCAAGAATCTCGGTGCCTTGATTCATGAGTGAGAGCGGGACAAAACAAAAGAAATAGATTCTTGACACAAATGGCTAAAATGAGTTTCCTCTACTTCTGCTAAATTCAGCTTTAGATTTAGGGTTAGGATCTCCATCACCACATACGAGTTCATATCTCGTGTCATCTTAAAGTCGGGGAGGTTTGGATATTGGAGCAGGTTCATTGCTGCTTCACTTTCTCTGCAGGTTCGGTTGGGAGGAGCCCCCAGCACAGACCCAAAACAAATTAGAGGAACTATAAATCTCTTCTGGCCTGGAAACTCCTTGGGAAAAGCTGTCACTTCAGAGAGGGATATCTATGTTTCCCTCATGGACCTGTTGCCCTCACATCCTGATATTGCATACACGGAAGAAAACAGATACATAAATGTTTAAATCGATCAATCACTGCTCTTGAATGATTTTAAATCCCCTAAAAAAAAAAAAGTGTTCTTAAATGTGTGTATTCACAGCCGACCTGAATACCTTTAACTGAGTTTCTGTCAGCACTTAATGAATCACTCAGGGGAGAGAGCGTGGGGTTGTATCAAGTTTTGACCTATTATAATACCTGTATCATAAAGATATGTCTAAGAATTAAACATAAATATCCGTGTTGCTTTGATCACCTTCCATTGCAAATGTGCAACGTTGTCAAGCTGGACTTGGAATAATATCAAACAAAAGCCTTTGTCTTATAAATGGTCATCTAAAAATAAAGTTTGGTGTTACAGGTATGGCATGCAGAGCCGTCCCTGGCCTCCTCTCTGTTGTATCCTTTCATAATGTTTGTGGGTCAAGTTTATTTGTGTGCTTATGGTGTGTGTGTGTGTTTGGCTTGCTTTGTCGGAGAACATGTGAATGATGTGGTGATGCATGCAAAATGTGTCAGGATAATACTCTAAATCGCTTCATTAGTCCTTGTGTATTATAGGAACACTGCAACAAAACAAAGCCTGTGCTGTCTTACATGGCCGGCACTGGTTTGTACTCGCATACAGACGTATGAAGGGCAACGTATATAGAAAGGGATTTGCTATCTAAAGCAGGGGTCCCCATCAATCTATCCGAAAAATGTATCTCAAGGCAGCGTGTGGTGAGACCTCAATGCAGAGGCTGAGAGAGAGAGGGGCCAGGAGAGGATCGCTGCCCTAGTTCCATCCTGGAGAGGCAGGGGGCGGGAGCCAGGTCGCACACCTCAAACCCCACCAGCTGGTTTTCAGAAAGTGTTGGAGCGCACACACACCTCAGGAGCAGCTGAAGCAGGCGCAGAGTGTTGAGGACCATCCTCGGGACCAAACCAGTTTGCTTCCAGGAGCTACTCTTCCTCATGACTGCACGGTCTACAGGTAGGGTTCCCTGTTGGAGAACTATGAACAGATGCTTCATGCCCTTTGTGAACAGTAAGCTTTTACACAAACTCCCCAAATTATCATAATAGGATTGAGGAGTTTCAAGGTGTACTGAACAAGATTCGATGAAATCACATCAACATGAGTTCTCTTCCTCTGATTAGAATAACTCAAAGCCTGATGAATATTCTCTCTGTTTGTTTGTGTTATTTATGAGTCACTGGTTGTTGAAATTAAACTTTGATTCTGCTCAGCATCCTGTTAAATGCCTAATGCTTTCATCGCTTCCTGACAAGATTCTGTCTAGCTCAGTGAAATCCCCTAGTTCTCCTGGATAATAAATCTGCTGTTTAATGCATGATGCCGCCACCAGTCCACCTGCCACGCTTTCCTCTAACTTCAGCAGGTTTCCATAGCATTAAGGAAATTAAACTGAGTATAAGCCCTTTAGAACATTGCTTTAAAAGAGCTGATTATTAAAGCAAATAGGAAATTTTCATAATCCGCTACACTATTTGGTAAAATATGCTGATTCCAAACAGTTGTATTGCTTTGGAAAAGCATAGATTTTGGATTTTTTGTGTAAAATCTTCATTCTGAATAAAAGAACAGGCCATAAATCTTAATCGTAATCTCAAAAAGGCTGAAACATCACTCAATATAAGATATCTAATTGAGCATGTAGACATGGGAAAATACAGATACATCTGTCCAACAATCCTGCACAGGCACAGAAAACCTCTAAGGATTGGTTAACCAAACATGCTTGTTTTGATCACTGGAGAAAATCAGAGATGAACACAGACTTACTGTGTTTTTCAGTAGTTATCAAGTTACAATAAGTGAGTGCAACAAGTGGTTTAAACCTACACTGCTACAATGTCATAAAAATATTAAACATTTTCAACTTTTTTGTATAGGAAAGGCCAAAGGGACTGTGTTTCACTCACAACAACATATTGTCCTGTTATTCCTGGATCAAAATCAAACCAAAATGCAGAACAAAAGTGGAAAAAATAAGTAGATTTAGAGGAAGAAATTACATTAAGTGAAAAAGACTGATTTAAGCATTTTGATGTGCAGAGGGCTAATCTCGAGAATTCAGTTATTTTTAGCATGTTGTTAAGGCATAAGGACAAAAACTGTCATCTTGCAGTTGGCACTTAAAAGGAATGAAAGTTCGACAGAATCTCATGTTGACATTTTTTATAGTGGAATAAACTAGAAATCCCGCTGCATGTCTCCAGAAATTTCCCACTTGTGCAGAGTATTTTCAAAGCTTTAAGAAACTATTCACCTCCCTGCTGCTACTTAATGTCCCACCAAGAAGCCACTTGCAAGTAGGAGATGCACGTGACAGGATACATCTGTAGGGATCCACACTGAGAAGATGTCGACTTTTGTCAGTGTCATCACAGTGGAATCCGAGAGACAGACGCCGTTGACAGAAGCGACGGTTGTGACGCTGCGGTTGACAGATGGTTGCCCTTGCCTTTTCTGTCAAACGCTCATAAAGCATTCTGCCGGCATATCTAACTCTGAGTCAACGTTCTGCACCAGCGTTTCATGGAGCGAGATCCATAGAGCTCCATAAATCTGGTAATTATGCCTTCACGCAGTTGGGACAGATGAAACAACCGAGGCTCCCTCCTTTGTGCTCTGTATGTGAAATGAATCCCAATGATCCGCATTCATGGCTTGATGTGACGTTTTAAAAAAAGAGATGATGGACTTGTGCTGTGGGGATGAGTAGATGGGGGGGAAAAAGAATACAATGTGAAAAAAATTATGAGGAAAAAGTTGAACAGACAAAAGAATATTGAAAATGATCTTGTGTAGATGTGATGCAGGGATGTTTTTGTGGACTTCTTGGAAGGATTTTTCTTTTTTTAACCGATTCCAGCGTGACTGGAAATCTCTAATGCTGCTCTGGGAAGTGTTTTTGTGGCATTGACCAAAGAAAAATCACTGCAATCATAAACAAAATCGTTACCAGGACGAACCACAGGCGGTGCTATCAAGCGATGCGGACAGATGCTGTACCTGTTGGAAATCCTCAGTTAATTTCTGCACAGAAATCCATCAGTCTCTTTTTGTGCAGCATCATGACAGCTCATTTCAACTTCTGCACACTCACCTCATGGCTGTTTCTAGCAGAGTTCCAGGAGGTTCTCTGAGAAACCATTAAGGCGAAGCGCATCGCCTTGAGGTAGCAGTGTTTACTGAGGCTTCAGGATTCAAGCCAGAATGTAAGAGCTTTTGACTGGCACACTTTCAAACTGGATCAACGGAAGAAAATAGCAACCTTGGAGGTGCTCGTGACACTAGAAGTACGTTTGCAGCTTTGTTTATGCCACAGTTACGCCTCCAGAGTGCTGAGGAATTACACCATCAGGCCAAAGCAGGCATTGCTGCAGGCAAAAATAGCTATTTGAAGATGAAGCAGCAGCAAGGTAAAGCTGATGCAGCTTCTCTCCATTTATTCTCAGAGGGTTGTAGGATTTTAAAGGAGGCGGACGCATTGCACTTTTACACATCACATTGAGTTTACACATCCCTGGGATGCAAACAGTTGTGAGAGCAGTTTGCTCAGAGCCCTGGAGGGAGTTCTCCACAGTCTGCAAACTTCCCCTTGATGTCTCTGGAGTTATTTGTGCTCTGGCTTTGAGCCCTAATATCTTCATGATAATTTCCACCTCATGAAATGTTCGCGCAAATAACCTACAGCAAGCTGGAAGGAAGAGAACCATCAAGTTTGATTTGGGTTCGAACTGTCAGAGTCAGACAGAGTTCTCCTCGAAGAGAACTAAGACCATGACGTTTCTGCCACTTTTGTTTTGTTTTTTTCTGAGGTAAGGATGTAGTACAGAATCACTACCAGGAATGATTATGTGTGTTCAATCTGTGTTACTTCGAACAGTCACAGCGGCAAAAGTGAAATCTAGAGTATTCACAAGAACAGAACATTATGAAGAAAGTTCACTAGAGACACTTTAGGGTTTATTTCAGGACATCCAGTAGTTCATAAACATGTATTCATCTGATTATTTGTTTCAAAGGGGCGTGAACATTATAATTTCACTTCTGAGGAGCAAACATGCAACTATTAACTCACACATAGTCAAGAGTCAAACTAGGATAGAGAAGTGGTTCACAACCCTGGTCCTCTAGAACATGAGACAGGGAGAAACAGTGGCATGGAGCAAACATAAGGAACGAGCGGTGAGTAATGAGTCTGTGAGGTAGATATAAAGAGGAAGGAGTGAAGGAACTAACCAGGGAAACTGACTGCAGGTGGGAACGAAGCGAGTGAGGCTTGATGCAGTAAATGGCTGGCAGCAGGAATAAATGGCAAAGTGACTTGAGGCAAAAACAAAGATGAAACTAGAAGGGAGAGAACATAAACAACAACAGAGATAAATCCAACACTTACAAAGAGAAACTATACTAGCAGAAGGAATAAATCATACTGGCGGAAATAATGAAAATAAGAAAATAAACAACTAACGCATATGTTTATAGCTGCAATATGACAACAAGATGCTTGGTATTGGTCATGAGAACTGGTTTTTCCTTCCTCCACATGCTCAAATCTGCAGCACAACTCACCATATTGACCTTACAGACGTCTAAGTAGAAATAAACTGGTTAACCTTCAATTACACATATGTCAAACTCAAGGCCCATGAGTTTAGATTAAATTTAGTGCTTAGATTAAGCACTAAGTTTGCTTAAATATTATGTTATCAATCAAATCCATTCAGTTTTCATCTTTTTACTGGCAAATTATATCAATCAGCTCCTCCAGTTTCTTGAGAATTATTGTGGAAATTCGCCAAAATCAACAAATCCCCTCACTTTCTTAAACTAATATGTAATTGGGATTTTATTGCAGATTTTTTCTCAAAAATTATCAGAAACTTTCTTACTTGCACTAAACAGCTGCCTCAGCCTTAACTGATGTCAGATTATAGTCCATGATCTATACAGCGAGTAACAAAACGTCACACCTACCGACAGAGATAAATGCAAATACCGTAAATATTGCCAAATTAGTACCACAAACGTTTGATTTCTATTGCAAAAAAATCACAGAAAGTATCACAAAATCCTGGAGGGACTGAAAAGATGTTCAATTATAACAGTTCATGAACAGGTTTTATCAATACATTCTGGCACAACCGGCCCTTTAAGTGCATTCATGATCTTCGCCCAACACAAAAATGAGTTTGACACCCCTGACACTAAAACATGTTGCTAATACTAAAACATGTTGCTGATACTAAAACACTAGCACAAATCCCTAGTGTTCATTTTACATTTATCTCAGATTATGAGTCTTTGCTTTACTCTCAGAATGCGAGCAATGTCTTGGATCCAATAAAGCATGGAATTTATTCTTAAAAACCTGCAAATGTTATTCAGCATAACGTATAGTTTTTACAAGTGTCGACTCCACAATGATCTAAATAAAGCTGCGTCAGCCTCGAGGTGTGTGGATGTTCAATGAACCAGGAAATCTGGCATTGTCACATTATTGCTACATGGGGGAAAGTCAGGAGCTGCTCTGCTCAGTGGTTTTTATACTTTACTGCACTATACCACTCTAACTTATCTGCACTCAACATCTGCTCTGAGACTAGTCTTACTTTAATGAATTTTTAAGAAGGTTGCATTTTGAAGGTCGAAGAGTGGACCTGCGTATTTGTTTCATGATTGAAGCTGGATTGTGCTGGTTGGGGTGGGGGATTTGGGGTAAATGTGCAGCATACAAAATCATGCAAGAGGTAATTAAGCAGCTTAATCTACCTTGACACCATGTCTAAGGATGTCTTAAAGCAACAGAGTGCGAGCACACACACATATACACATACACACATCTTTCCCATTCACATGTAGCTCTCTCTCTCTTTCTCTCTCTGTGGCGCCATAGTGTAAAACGCTGCAGCTCTTCCAGGCGAACAGTCAGAGGCAGTTGCCTATAACACACAGTCACACAGACCCGTCCTCATTCAGCGACCGGCTCACTTTCTCACCACACGCTGCTCCTCGCCTCCTCACAGCATCTGCCTCCTTCTGGAGCGAGGTACCATGCATCCTCCTCTCCGCGCCTCCGCCGTTGCGCTTGTCCTCTGCATTTCCAGGGTCCCTTCACCACCCAGGGCTCTCATGCTGCACAACCAGGGACCCTAAAAAAGCAGCTCTGTGACTTCCTGCAGGAATTTGGAGACAGATCAGAGCTTTGTTTTTCGTTGTTGTTGCTTGTGAGGGAAAATGCTGCATGTGTTTGGATACATATCTGCACTGGGACTCCTGCACACTGTGAACACAGACTGATTCCTCTCAAAAGTTGTGAGCGAGTCAGAAGACATCCAGACATCCGTGCATCTTTCCATTTGACCGCCGGCAACTCGCTGTGTAAGAACACCAGCATCAGTTAAGATTTGTTTTTGCGCCTGCGCTGTTTACCAGTAGACGTTTTTGCATGCACGGTTTTAAATCGGCAAGCCTCAGCCGCTCTCTGAAACCACGGGTTTTATTCTTAAGATGTGTGTCGGGTTGTGAGTATCTATAATTATAACGCATGCTCGTCGACAGTGTCAGTACGTCCTGCACTGGTGGTGCAGTGTTACTCTCTTCACTTCAAGAGCATGACTAAAGGTTTAGCTGCAGCTTAAGGGTAAAAAGAGACTGACATCCTAACAAATTTCTGCATCACAGACCAGCACAAAGGAAGTAGTTGAAGAAAAAACTAAATTTGGTTTGAAAAGTTGTGAAAATGGTAAAAAGATGTGTGGAAAGTGGCAGCAAAAAGACAAAAAAAAAAGGTCAATTTCAACTTCTTTTACATTTGGGAAAAAAACCAAAAAAAAACTTATGGCAGAAGAAGGCAAATAGACAAAACATTTTTAAAAAAAAGTTCCTCCTATTACTATAAATTCATGTTCTAACTGACCGCCATCTAATCACCCCATCCTTCTCTCTTCATCTTCATCCTTTCTTCAATTTCCAGGTGCAGAGAGACTGGGTCAGGAATCCCCGCTGCAGCTGCTTCACACTCTGACCAAGACTGCATCCCTGACATGTTCAGCTGTGAGAAGCTGCACGAGACGGTGATTCTTCCCTTAAAACAAACTGAACAACCTCATTGTTGCCTCTTTCAATTCCCATATGAGATTTGGCAGAATTAGTCAGGTCTGACCCGGACCACTCACTCTCATCTTCACATAGTCTGAATTCCAGCTTCTGCAGACAGACTAGAAGACTCTCAAGGACATTAAGGACACAAATAGGGTCTCATTTGTCTTGGAGCAGCTTGTGGCTTTTTGCCAGCAGCCATGCAGGTGTCCTTTGCGTGTACGGACCACGGGCTGAAGGCCCCTCGCAATGGCGAGCACAGCAAGCAGAACGCCACCAGCCCCAACACGACCAGCCATGCCCGAGCCCGCTTCCGCACCGTGGCCCTGATCGCCCGCAGCCTGGGCTCCTTCACCCACCGCTACCACCACAACCTGAAGGAGTCCACTGCCAAGTTGACCGGCATGAAATACCGGTACGTAAAATGGTGACGACAGAGACGTTGTTGTTTGCATGAAGAAAAAAACTGACACAGAAGCAGCAGGTGGTGAAAAGAAAAAGAGCACAATGAGGAGGTAATGGTAAGAAGGGAAGAAAAACGAAGATGAGTTGAGCGACAGGTGATGAGTGGGATGATTGATTGTGACATTTTTCCAAGCTGCATATTTATCTTTTCAGACTGAAACGTGTAAATGAAAAAGGTTTGGTCTTTGAGGAGAAGCTCAAGAGCGTTCCAGTGCAGCCACAAAGTTTAGCACATTCATTTTTGGTATTTTATGAGCATTATTGAGAAGCGGAAGACAAATGTCATGTTATTTTTCTGAACGTTTAAACAAGTCTGAAAGATTTCCCTTGCACCGCTTGGGATTATTCAGATGGGATGGTGACTGAACAGCAATTTTCAAGTCTTGTCACAGATCCTTGGTTAGATTTAAACTGCTGACTGGAGCATCCTAACTCATAAACAAGCTGTCATTTCTTCTACTGTAGCTCAGGCTTCACGTTTAGCATCATTGTCATGAACCACCAAAAGCAGCCTGTAACAAATTTTCTCTCCCGTTTGCCATGTTTATATCTCCATGCTTCTCCTCTCTGTGAATTGACAGCTTCCCTGTCCCTGCTTACGAAAAGCATTCCCGCAGCATGATCTTACCACCACCATGCTTTCTGTGGAAGTAGTGTTGTTTGATGTCTATGTCTTGATAGCTAAATTAGATAACTGTTGATTTTATTTTGCAGATGTAAGAGTAAAGAGTCTGAGTACAAATGCATGTCATTATGTGAATATTTCGGGAAATACTTTTCCTTCCACTCCATGAAGAATTTACTGACAAACATTGACCCAAATACAGCAGTTACAATAAAGAAGCAAAAAAAAAAACAACTAATTTGCTTAACATCAAAAAGCACACACACTTTTAAAACAACAACAACACAGTATGCCAGAGAGGAACTGGACATCCACAGTTTGTGCTTCCATGTCAACGTTGGGTTTGCTCTTTCAGGTCTTAGCTTAATACTCTGACTGTGCTGCATGCAGCTCCATTAATGACTTGCCACCATCGCACGGCACATTCTGGAAAGTGTGACAGTAAAGCTGCGCGGTGCGGGTGGCGGAGCTCGCCGTGTGTGCGCTTGTGTGGGAGTTGTAACAAAGCTGGGCCAAGTAAACAATGCTCTCTTATCTCCACGAGTGGGCTCTTAACCCAGACCGTGGGAGCAAAGCGGGAGTTTTCACCTCACCAGGGAGAGTGACATCACCGTTTACTGAGGCAAGATCGAGAGAGAGAGAAGAAAGGATGAAGTTAGAAACTAGGAATGGAACAGAATGAAAGAGTTCACACAAAAGAGGCGGATTTGATGCACAGTGGCTAAACTGTGATAAGTGCCTGTCACACGTTCTTATCTCGTCTCCATGACAACCATAAAATGGCCAATTTCTTGGGTTCTCGACAAATGTCTGTTGATTCCTGTTCTAAGTGGTTCAGCATCTGTTTTTGAATTGTTTTTGTCCAAGAAGTTAACTCTGGACTCGGATCATTGCCGCAGTTTCCTACAAAACAGACAGCAGCTTTACCTACTTTCACCTCAAAGAATCAAACCGTGTACTGTACATCCCCCTCCTCCTTTCTCTCCAAACACATGAATCAAAGCGCTAACAGCAGATATTTTTGTTCTTTTGGATGTTACCTGATAGGGAATCTCGTTCTTTTTTTTCCCCCCTAGAAGTGAAGCCAAGTTCAGTACCGAACCTGTGTTGTACAAATTCTTTGAAGTTCTCTCGTGGTTTTAACAAATCTCACAGAGATTTCTTTCTCTCGAAGATGAGAGTTGTGGGCGTATACCCTTCCTGGCACATTAGGTTCAAGCACATCAGTGCATGGATGTGCGCTTGATGCGTGTGGCATTGAGCTTTCACTCTGGGAACATCTGAAGGCGTAGCAAGTCGAAGCAGAAAAGTGGAGTGCACAGCAAGCAGGCCTAAACTAATAATACCACCACCCCCGGCATTCTCGCTGTCATGGTGATCCAAATATAGTGTCCTTCTAATTGCAGTGTTCCCTCGTTGCAACTTTTCAAGATTTTTTTTTTTTTTTAACTTTGTCTCAAAAAAAGAAAACATAAAAGCATGTTTACAGCCCAACATATATAATTAGCACATGTACAGTAGCCTGTCATGCTGCCGCCATAAACTTAAATGCTGGCTGCATCTAGGTCTTGGTTTATGGGGTCCATGCTCTACCAATGCAACATGCGCTTTTGTATCATTATGTTATTAAAGGGTAGACTCATTTTCTAGCCTGTCAGTTGGGTCTTCACCACAACACAATCTGACACCCAATCCCAGTTCAAGTTTTTTGTGATCTCTAACATTTTCTCTTTTCCGTCCACCTTCCCGTAAGCTCTGACCAGCTTCTCTGACTTGCTTAGCAAAAACTTCCTCACAGCATGATGCTGCCATCACGATGTTTTCCTGTCCCTCTTCCATAGGTAGCAGACTGAGTGCATGACAAATAACTCACCTGAGCTCCTGCAGGATTACTTTGAGCTTCTTTGTAGTTTTTCTGAGTAATGATGTCCATTAGTTTAGGAGGAACTCATGTCTTGGTAGATTTGTAGTTGCTTTGTGGACTTTCTATTTTCATGAGGTGAATTCAATAGTGGTATATGAAATTATAATATCTTGGGATATTGTTTTATAACCTAGCTTTAAACTTGTCCTAAACATTCTTCCTGACTTAACTGCTGTATTCGCTGATCTTTTTTTAATGCTCTCTAACAAACCTCTGAGACTTTCACAGAAAGTTGCCCAGAGGTTAAAGTACCCACAGTTCAACTCTGTTAAATAATTAGGTGACTTCTGAATTGTTTTATCAAGTTGAGCATAAAGATTCTGAATTCATAGCATGCTAGTTTTCAGATTTATTTCTAAAAAGAATCAGAACCATGGCTCATTTTTCTTTTCCTTTTAGGTATTTCTTCATGGTAGTCAGTTGCGCAAGATCATAACAAAGTACGTTCAAATTTGTGATTGTGATACAGAAAAATATCACAATTTTTGTAATATTTTTGATAATACTAACAGCCCAAAGATTTAAGGGCTGTTAGTACCTTTGCAAGGCACTGGGAAAAAAATGTTTTGTTAATAGTAGGAAAGTCCTGGTTGCCTCGAATAAGCCTTTTGACAGTGTTGCGAGCTTGAGGACGAAGCTGCTTGGTTTAAAGTTGCACAGCAGAATGACGCAGAAATCCCTTCTGTTGAGGCTTATCAGCAACCAGCAGAGAGTGAGTTTGCACGTATACATCTGTGTAAGCAGAGTTTTTTATTTTTCTCTGTGCTAGTCAGAAAATGGGTTTGGTGCTGTACATTCAAAGGTTTTGGCAACAAAAGCCCACAAGTAAGTCGAATGAAACTTTTAAACTGAACTCTAGTGATTTCTGTCCTGCTTGTTAGACAGAATCAGCCTGAGAGTGAAAGTCACTCTTGCATCCCCTGAATGCGTCTCGTGCGCTTCTGCGCTTATCGTTTTAATTAGTTTCAATATTTTCCTCCTCGGAGTCCCCTCTATTTAATAAAGCAATGAACTACCACGGGCCTCGCAGGGAAATTATTAGTGAAACTGGATTCTGCTAAACAGTCTAATTTCTCCCAAGTCCCAAGTTTTCAAGTGGGATCTCATCAGCGCGGAACTGAAAATAACCAGCGATTTGCATTTTTCTGCTATTGTACAGACAGTTTTGTAGGGGAGGTTTGTCAAGGACATTTCCAGCACATTCTACCGTAGATTATTTTTACATTTTAAGCAGCAAGTCAGCAAGAAATCTGCTGTGTTCTTTGGATGGCAGCTCATTTATTTAAATCATGCGAACCCCTGGGATTGCACAGCATGTAGATTGTACCAGTATTTCTGACCACAAAAAAAAAACTCCCAGACATTCTTCTCTTCTTTGCTGGCCGCTTTTGAGTATTCTCCTTGTGTTTTCACTATGAAGCAAAGATGGAGAGATTATTGGTGTGTATATATGCGTGCAAATGTGCATGACTTCATGCATGTGTGCCCTCATGTAACCAATCGTGATGCTTTCTGGGCCAGATTGTTTTAGCGGCGTTTCCCCTTTCGTCTCCGTCAACCCTTAATACAATAAATAAATCTTATTTTCCAGCACCATTAACTTCTTCACTTCTCTCAGCTGTTATGTGAATTACTAATAATATGAGCGAGGCTGTTGCACAACAGGAGCCCTCCAGCATGGAGTTGCCTCTCTGCCTAAAGACCAAAGAGGCCCCCAAGGATAAGCAGTGAGCAGTCCTCCTACTTAAAACTCCAGGAAGTTGCATGAGCCAACCACATTTTAATTAAAGGTCAAAAGCAAAATTGCTTTCTGCAGGCATAATGTTTGTTCTAAGCTCATGCAGAAGGCTTTCTCTTTTTTCCATCTTTTTCTTTTTAATCGGGCTCCAAAGAGGCTGTAAACACAGAGATAATTGGGGGCGATAAAACATAAAGAAAGACTTTCTGCATGCGTGTAATCCTCGCTGAATGCCGTGTCTGTGAAAAAAGGACAACAATACACGCCGGCTGACTTGGAACAGATTGACTATTCTGATAGAGTGAGACTCTGGAATAAATCGAAGCCTTTGTCTAAGATCTTAGCAGAAAAAAAGGCAAAAGGTCACAGAAAGACAAGGTGGGTCTGATTTTAAAAGAAAATGCATAATTTTTTCCTAGTCTATCCTGGCTTTCAAAATTATTCTGACAAAGCTACTTCAGATATGGTAAAATTTTTAAAAGCAGGTTCATTTAAGCAGGCGATTCCAATTACGCCTTTCCTCCTGGCAAAGTCACAGAAAGCCCCACAAGTCAGTTGACCTTGTTTGGTGCATTTTGTTAACAGTTACCATGTGGAGATTTTTCTTACCTTCTCATCATCCTCAACTTCTCCAAACTATCAAGATAAATTTGGGACCTCATTCAGTCTTCTTCAGTCAACTTCTGTGATAAATAAGACTTTTTTGTTGTTCTTAGTTTTAAGGAGCACGTTTTGTCAAGTAATTCATACTTAACTAGCTGGAATGGCATGTTCTTTTATCTTTCCCATTCTGAAGAGTAGTTTGAAGAAATAGATGTTTTGTTGTTGTTTTATTTTCAGTATGAAACTATGCCACTGCGATAGAATTAGATTTTTTAAAGGTCCATTACATCAAATCCAGATCACTTTAAGGGCAGTTTCAAACTGTCAAATAATGAACAAAGAGAAACGTGTAAAAATAACGCATAACAGCCAATAAGAACATAAAATTTAATGAGAAGCATAAAAGCAACATTAAACAATGAAAATACAGTAGATAAAATAATTAAAAATACTCTAATGCTGGGTCAAAGGTAAATGAAAATCTGAGCTTCCTTCATGTGTTCGATACGTCCAGGATCAGCTGGTCAGGTGGAGGGTGGAGCAGGATCATTCAAAGATTTAAAAACCAAAGAATATTTTAAGGCAGCCAATGCAGCGATGCTAAAATAGAAGTGATTAGAAGTCTTTTTCTTGTTCTAGCTAAAAGATGAGCAGCTGTTATTTTCCACGGATAATCTACCACAGACAACCACAGGGATCCTAAATCTTCCAGGATGTCCCTAAAAGACACATTTGCTTTTAATCTTTGCTTTTTGTGTTTGCGGTAAATTTCGGTTATACAAACATGTAGCCGTTGTGTTAGATCGACTCTTGGTATATTTATTAGTTTTCCCCTTTACAACTTTTATCTGTCTGCAGATATAAAAAGTCCAGAATACTCAAAGGATAAACATTAAAGAGTTGTTTAGGGTGAGATTCGCCTCAACTTCTATCAGTTTACAATTATTTCATAGAAACGGTTGGGGTCTCCACCAAATGACTAAAGAGTTTCAACCTTCATCTTTCAGCCATTTATTAATGTAATTGATGACTGGATTGTTTCTTGTCCCTTTGTTATGCCAAATGACCAAAATCAAAGAAATTAAATGAAAATTAAATATGCAATGTTTCTTTGGGATTAAATTACAGAAAAGAACAGAAGTCTGTTTAAAATAGCAGTGTGCAAACATAAATCTGCTTGTGTAAGACCGTCCCTGCTGCATTAAATTTGAAACGACAATGTTGACTTTGACCCTGTGGAGAAACTAAACAAAAACTCATGTCCAAGCTCTTCATTACAAACACTCTCAGGCTCACACACAAACCCAGTCTACAGACATTTTCATTGTGCAGCGCGCTGTGGGGAACTTGCTGTCATTTCCCATCTCTTATTCTGTGTGAGAGAGAATTCTTTATCTTTAGAGGGTGTCTGCAGGGTCTTGAGTCTTGGACCTAGAATTGTGCAACCTTTTCAAATGTCTCTATGTTTCTGTATTCCTCCCTTCATCATTCATTCTGCTTTATTTCCCTCAGCTACGTCTTTCATGCTTCTCATTAAAACCATATATGCTTAGGATTATCATAAAAATCAAGACATTTCCTTTAATGTGCTTTATTTAGTGTGCACACAAACCATCCAACCACACATCCTTTTGATTTTATTACACTCACAGCATATCTCGCCTATCTCTCAGCACTGAACTCTTTTGATAACAACATTATGGTTGCCACCAAGAGAGCCGTGGGAACTGAGGAGGTAGGTGTTGTCTAATCCCTTCGCCTAACAAGGTTGGTTTGTGTGGGTTTGCTTAGTTTACGTTAATCCCCTGCGAGGAAGAAGTTTCATCCATTTATTCAAGACCTTGGCAGGAATGTTTGCCAACAACATTGGTTTAAAATCCAATTATAAGAAATCATCCAGTGCGACTTGTGAGCAATAAAAGTGCTTTCTAGGAAACAAAACACATTTTTCCCCACCAAGAGGCCATTCCTCTGATGGCTTAGCTTCAATATTAAGCATAATATATCAGATCCACTAAGAATAGAAGTGCATCCAGCGCAGCAACTCGCAGGATGCTCATAAGTGGTGACACGTTTGTGTGAGTGGGCGTCATCAAATGACTCATTTGTCATTTTACTTTAAGGCGTCTTTCTGGCCACCATCCAAGCGTGAGAGGCCAAGCAACCTTGAGTGGCTTGCAAAACTGTTGATGTGTGTGATTGTGCAAACAAAATCCCAGGTTCTTGGCGTGTTTACGTTCCAAGATCATGCCTGAGGCACTGCAGCACTTCTTTTTCTCCCATCTCCAACTTGCAGAAGCTTTTCTTTATGTACTTCTCCTTCCTGTGCTGAAAATGATTTTTCGTTGCTGATTTAATCTTCCAATGCCTTCAGCTATTAGCTTTTTTAACTGTGTGCCAGTATTGTAATAACTATTGAACTGTAGCAGGGTTTCTTGTTGACAAGCAAATGTGGATGCTGTTGCTTCCTGTTTCCCCAGAAAACACACTGGAACACAATAATATTAACAATCGAAAAGCTGGTCTGGTTTTGAAAATGACCACAAAGATATCTTATTTAGCTTAAAGGAATAGTTTGGGATTTTTGAAGCGAGATTTCTTTGAAAAGAACACATTGGTAATATTTACCATTTAAAATATCTCCTATATCAAAAATGTCACTGTATTTCATCTAGGTTGTGATTCAATATCTAAATGTAATATCTGCTGACAGTAATATTTTCCATACTTATACACTCAACATTGTCTTTGTGGTATAAAATGAAAAAAATTGCCTGGCTTTGTTACAGTTGGACGACATCAGTGATTTTAAAAAGGCTGCTGCTGCTGCAAACTCTTGTTCTATCAGAGTGTGGATGTTAGCTTAAAAAAAAAAGATTTTCTGATAATTAATTAGTCACTAGTGAGGGCATTACTCTCTTTGAAACAAAGACTGTGAAAATTACAACTCAATGAAATATTACTTTAAGATTTTAAACAAATGAAGCCAAGAATTGTGACAATTTTTTAACCTTTTCTAACAACTTTCATCGACGATTAGCATAGTTAGCACAATCTGCATTAACCTTGGCAGCAATCTCTTTGTAAAATTTGTAGTTTGCCAATGTTGCTAATTGTTTTAAAGTCTTCCAATCCTAAATCCTTTGTGGTCCACGGCAGATAGAGTTTAAAATCTGTATTGAAAGGTTAGTTACAAAAAAGCCATAGAAGACAGAAGCATGAGTTGTGGGTTGATGACAAAATTACTGTGTTATGCACACACCAAGATGAGAAAATGTTAAAAATTTTCTATTTGAGTGTCAGATTTCAAATGGAGACAACAGCAAAAATGTTACAGTGATTAACACTTTAATGACTCTTGCAGTGCCTTTATTCTACCAGGTAAACACTTTAAATGGTCTCTTATGGGGACTTTTCACACAGGAAGATTATTGGTAGCGCACCTCCTCCTACCTCCATTCCCCATGTTAATATGTATTGAAAATAGCAAAGCAATTTGAATGTGACAATGATGTAAATGATTACATAAGGCTGTATGATGTTTTGAGCATGCAGTAACCCTAACATCATCAAAGTCCACTTAAGTTTTGGTTCCTCTTCGACACGTCATTGGTTTCAGCATTCAGCACCAACTAATAGAGATTTATACTATATAGCTTTCTGTTGCAGGAATCATTTGACCCAATTCCAAAATCTTGAACTATTCCTTTAACCAACAAAGTCTAAACACAAAGCTGCTATACAGCACAGCTTTCCAGACAAAGTCAGCCTCGTTAAAAAAACAATAAAATAAACTACTACGTCTTTTCTATTATTTGTGTAAAGGAGTGCGTCTAGTAATTCTGCAAATATAAAAACGGAATCAATGCAGACCCAAGACGAATGTGTAAACAGTCTGCATCTGTCTCTACAATTAAAGAGATGCTTTACCACGGGCCATTTGCATTAAATGCAGCAATGAACATTCTTCGACAAAAGTCAGCCTAATCCTTAGCAAACTCCAACCATACCCATGCAGACTGGATGAAACCCACATCAGTCCCACCCTTCCCCCTACTCTTCCATGGATCAGAGTTCTCATTCTATAATACATCAGAGAGGAAGAGGCTACAATTTCCAGACTTCTCTGCCGATTTACAGACGAGCACATCCCTGCTGTGAGATCTGTCTCCTAGTGCCCTAATTACACACTTGGTGTTTGCATGTAAATCCTCTCATTTTTATAGTTTTGCCTCTCCTACGTTTCAGAGCTCATTCGAACTTAACTTTCTGCATCTTAACTTTGAGCAGCTAATTGAACTGGCTGAGGGCAGTGTGTGTAAGGCGGCAGAGGCTTTGAATCACTCCCCCTTCAATTCGACAGGCAGTTTTCGGGCACAAGAAAATGACTGCTGTCGGTGTTTTACAGCCTCATTTGTTGCAATGAGTTAGTGCCTGCAAAGCAGAGCAGACGACAGAGTGTCGACGCTATAATTGGAAGCTTTATTCACTTATTTTTGCTTTTTCAAAACCAAATGCCTTGCTGATGATAGATCCGAGCGTGGCCGTCTGCCCTTGGAATGTAATAGTTTCCACGGATGGATGACAGAGGCTGCCCCTGTAGCTTTGTGGAGCCTCCTGTCGCAGTTTCCTTCATCTACAGTCCCCATCCATCACACTGCAGGAAGACACCTGTGGTGGCCACAGGGAGAACAATTGGCTTCTGCAGTCGTTTTCTGTGTTTCGCAATTAAAAGCTTGCACCACATTAGCTCCTCTCTCAGTTGGACTTAATGGGCCGCAGTTTTTAAAACCAGAAATAAAACGTGAAACCGAATAAAAGGCAGCACGGAAAGGAGTCTGGTGCCTCAGCTGGCAATGGGATGCAATGGGATGAGCCAGCTGGAGCTAAATTAACTGTAATCAGGCAGGCAGATGTTTGATGTTTGTTCATGGGTTTACAGATGCAAAGGAAGAACGAAGCCGAGGAAGAAAAGAAACTGACATGATGCAACATGAATGCTCAGGAATGAACGTCTGCACCTTATTGGTAAACACAATAACAGCGTAGAGCCTCGGGACCGGTGTGCTTCCTGTTGCGGGAAGATGTCAGATACTCAGAGGATAAGACGCAATCATGTGAGGAAGGTCGGAGCAGAAGAAAAGGGCAACATCTGTCAAAAAGCGGCACACCGAAAACCTTGCTGCCATAAAGCAAGTGGCATCACTGTCTAGGTTGTGCGCGGTTCCTTCAGAAAGTATTCCTACCTCTTTTCACAACCACAATTGGAAGTTGAAGTAAATGCTAGTTGCTTTTCCATTATTTTCAGCAAAAAAACTGAAAGCTCTGGTTTTCATTTGTATTTGTGTGAGTGAACACTTTACAGAATCACCTTGCTGCTGCGAATACTTCTAAATTCTTTTGGGGTTCATATCTGTACCTGCTTTGCATGCATAGAGAGTGAAATTTCATCTAGTCCTTGTTTACAAAATAGATCAAGCTTGGTCAGATTGGAAAGAACGAATATGCAAACATCAGTTTTCAAATCCATCCACTTAATCGCAATTCTACATAGGTCTTGACTTTGACTAGGCCAATCTCCCACAATAGGAAGCTTTGATCTGAACCGCTCCATTATTCCCCTGGATGTTTGTTTTGGGTTGCCATGCTGTTTGAAGGTGAACATTCGCTCTTGTCTAAAGACTTTTTCATGTTGTGAATGGTTCCATGTTGTAGTCAGCCTATTGGGAAAGGTTGAGGTTTATCTTCATAGGTGGTTGAAACAAAGAAAAGGAGGTCTTGATACATGTGTCACACTTATCCCATTTTTTTAGTAATATTTATAATGTTTTTCCACTTTACCCATGATGCTTTGTGTTGGTCTAACACATTAAAACTTTTTCTAAAGCACTACCTGAGAAAATATCAAAGTGTGGGTGTTTTTCTTTATTTCAAAGAGGCATAGCTGTTATTACCAGCTCCGTCTTTCAAAGTGTTAGAAAAAAAAAATCATAGCATATTAAGGGGCAGCCTAGTAATTACAGTCACATTTTATGGATGGCATATGGAGATTACAGTTTGTAGTTTTGTCTAAATGAAGCTCTGATTTGTTTCACAGGAACCTGGGGAAATCTGGTTTACGTGTCTCCTGTCTGGGTCTTGGTGAGTACATTTCATTAAAATTAGCAAATGTCTAACGACTTCATAAACAACCAGGTGCAACCCAGTTTTAATTATGTGTTTGAGTGATTGATTAGGAGGCCAGCAGATTGGAATCAGACCGCCTTTTAATAAATCATATCATCTCACCCCATTCTAAACCTCATTCATTTTTCATTTTTATGGAAAGCCTTGAGAGACAAAAGAGCCATTTAGTGAACATTAACAGTTTCCCTGTTAATATTTAATCAACAGAGGAGTTTTCAGTAAACAAAGTTCTCTATCACACATATCCGACCCAGACCTTCAGGAAAAGTCTCTCTTTCGTCCTCATTCATTCAGTAAAACGCTTGTGGGATTTTGTTTGTGTTTCACTGCTGTGTGTGTGCGCGTGTCACTGTTCTTCAAGGGGTTGTAGCCTTCAAGTAAAAATATTTTTACAAGGCACATAAATGATAGAGTGTTGCCCTGGCTCACCAACCAAAGAGGAAACATTTTAAATGAAACAGTTAATCATTCCTATCGGGTTTTTTTTTTTTCTTAAAGATTTATCTCAGCACACTGAGCAACAGCTGAATATTGAGAAAAAAACCTCCAGCAGCAAAAAAAAACCAAACAAACAGATTGCTTTCTATCGTGCTGCAGTGCCCTTGAGCAAAACATTTTTCTTTTACCAGCCTTCTGAAAAAGACGATTAAGAAAAGCAGTTGAGCATAAGGTTCTAAAAATATTTCTATTTAAATCTTACATATATTGTTTTTTGTTTGACCTTTATCTGTTCAGTTCATTTTTAGCAAATGTTAGAAGTGATATTTTTCCTGAGCTTTCGCTCAGCTGGTGGTCTAAGTTGGCGCCAAATTAGATTAGTGGAAAAAAAAATCTACAGACAGGAAATAATTAGAATAATATGAAGAACATTTCTTGGTGTGGGTCTCCTGCTGGCCTTTTAGCTTTGCCAGCAGGAGACCCAAATAAGCAGAGTCAGTCACATAAAGTGTGACTTTGCTACAACCGTGAGAGAAAGTTATGTGTCTGTCGGTGTATCAGTCTGTCTGTCTCTGCTGCATCTTTTGCAAGGATGACATCATCATCAGACATAAAAGCGAAATGAAAAATATAAAAAAGGTACAAATACATCTAATAAGTGTGTAAATAAATAAATCCAGCATTAAATATTAGAGTATCTCAAGCAAACATTTACAGTTTTTCTTTGTCGTTTTGGCTCATTTCTCACACCTTGTGCATTTTTAAAAACAATTAGTGCAAACAGCAAAACCTGGTGAAAAGGCTGCAAAAGTGAGTCACTACCTGAGAATGAATAGTTCATTTCTCAGAAGTCAGTATTTATGTCAATGAAAGTGATCAGGGTAATCAAAATGAAACTCCTGACTCCATGATGGTCAAAGTTCTTTGTTTTGTTTTCGTGATTACAGTTGACTCTGGAAGTGTTTTCCAATTCAGTACAATACAATCTACAGTTACATTTTTTCTCAGTTGCATTGTTCATAAGCAAAGTACAAAGTATTTGCCATATTTAGTTTAGATGTTTGTGTGTAATGAATGAATGTGAATTGATCAAGCAATAAATTCAGGACCTTCAGTATGATAGGAAATGACTACTCAGCTTTCATAAGTTTAGTTCATTTTCATTGACACAACAAGAGCAAATGGTAATGTTCTAAGAGAATGGTAATGATACAAGTGATGTATCAAAAGGAACGATAAACTGCTACTATGATGTGTACAAATCCTCTGAGGCCCAATCTTTACAGTAAGATGAATGTTAAATGAAATTTCCACTATTACCGTTTGAAAACCCTGTTTCAGTCTTGTAAATTAAGCAGATTGTGTTTTTGCCATTGCCAGCTGGGAGAACTCAGACTGCGCCTACACCAATCTGCTGCGTTGCTGCACAGTTGGTTAATGATTTAACACCAAATTTTCCATTATTTTTTATTAGTGAGACATGGTTATGAGCTTTGTCTCATGTGTTCAGGCAGTATAACATTGAAAAGAGAAGATGAATTTGCCAAAAGCCCTCAGTTGCATGTTTTGTTACGTTAATGTGCAAATACCCTGAAAACAGTTTTTCATTTTGGTCATATGGCTCTCGGCCCAGTGAGTCCTTTTATTGGGGACGATATGAGAAAAAGAAAAACACCAATTGCACATTGTACAAATTGTTGCTGCTTTTTTGCAAGTGACAGGGTAATGACACTGATGAAGGCGTCTGGTTTACAGCTACCAACTCAATGATAATTAAATTGTTTTTTGGGTTGTTTTTTTTTTTTTTACTGTTTTGGACTCTTGGTTGCACTTAATTTTTATGTTGAATCCTTGGACTGCGTAGTTTAATGCTAAGCAAAGACGTTTTTTAAAAAATAATTTGAGATTCATAAAACTGTTTTTTTAAATCCTTTATTTGATTTGCAAAAACAAAGAGAAGCATTTTGGAACATTTAGACTGGGAGGGAAAAAAAACTGTACTTATTATTATTAATGAGCTATTTTCGGATGCGTTTTGAATATATGCACATATTTATTTTATTTAATCAGACTTTAATTTTTTATATTGACGTTTCCTTCTGCTCCTAAAGGTATTTGTGTCTGTTGGACGCTGATGGAACTGACAAGCAAATACGTACTTATAATGTCAAGCCATATTGCTGTCGCTGAATCCCTATAATTTTTTTATGCGAGATGAAATAAATGAACAAACATTCCTTTCAATGTCCAAAAACACGTTTCACTTTAATGAACATGTATTTGACATTTGGCAGTAATGGCTTTAGGACAGTGGCCATTTTGTCATGAGTCTGAGCCAAAAATGTCAAATTATAAACAACAGATTTTACATACTGAGTCTTGCATGTGTGTTTTATTTTAGATTTGACTTTTGGTATTTCCTTCCACAGGAACATGGGTAACATTTGGAGGTCAGATCTCTGATGAGGTAAGGCTTCATGTCACTTCCATTACCGCTGCAGCTCAAGAGCAGATGCCGGTTTTCATTCTTTTAAACCCAACTGGGTCAAGTAAATGGTGTGCGCTTCACAATCTATGGAAGCAATTTGTTGCAGCTGCATGTAAAACGGTGTGGGTGTGTGTAGACAGCTGTTATTGTCCTGTTGTCAGTTCAATAATATCACAGCGGACTGTGAGGTGTCCAGCAAGGCCAACTGGGCATGCTTCATTTTTCACTGTCAGAAGACATCTTTTAATGGTCTGACCCGACCTTGGAAGAAAAGGGATAAAAAAGACTACTGAATTGGGGACAACTCATCACTGATGGATGACCAGTGGGAGAAACTAATTAATTGCAAATACAAAAATTGGGGAAAGCATATTAAAATCAGTTTTCCTGTCTGATCCTGTTCTTTCCTACTGGATAAAATGAAGGCACAAGAATTAGGTCAGAACTGTCTGAGGAAGCATCCTGTGTTGTAAACAACTTTAACCCACAAGCAGCCAGTGCTGGTTTGTGTCTCAGAAGCAAACAGATTTGCGCTTCCTCTATTTCTTTCGGGAATTCCCTTCCCTTTTTAGATGAAATGTGAGTCACTATTTTGCTGGAGTTCAGGTTACCATTGTGAGTGTCATTTAAAAAAAAAAACAATACCTGTCACCTGTCTCTCAGGTAGCAGAGCAGCTGATGACCATTGCCTATGAGAGTGGGGTCAACCTGTTCGATACGGCCGAAGTCTACTCCGGGGGAAAGTGAGTGGTGTCTCCCTTTTTCAATCATCCCAACGCTTTCCTTATTTTTTTCTGTTGTTAATCTTCACAAGGCATTGATTAAAAACAAAGCAATCCTAATTTATTTAATCAATTATAACAATTTTGATGACATTTATTATTCGTTCAGGTGCTCAGAACTCCATTTTGTTTCATTTTAGCTAAATCTAATCTTTCTTATTTGCTTTTCTGCTTACGCTTTTTCAACTATTTTTTTCTTTAAAACGATTAGATAAATCAGATATTGTTCATATATATCTATGTTCTCTCTCTCTTTTCTCCTATGTCCATTATTTCCATGTGTGATGATTAATCTGGGAGCAGCTATAGCTTATTCATCACCACCACCTCGACTTTATGTCCCCAGCTCAATCTTACCTCCTATCTAGACATCATCTTGTTGAATGATGAGGGACAAGTAACAGATAAAAATTAATTTCAAGGTTGCTGCTGGAATTCATGCATATTCTCCAGGAGTCATTTATCTGTTCTCTTCTTCTACCTGTGGTTTTTAATCGGGTTGTAGATGAGCAACCGATAACTTTCATGTTCATGCAGGGGTGATGTGTGCAATCTAATCTAATCTTATCAGTCCTTGGTTGTGTTGCTTTTGGTTTTGTATCTTATCATGTTTTTAATTTAATCTTTTCCCACAGAGCAGAGATAATCTTGGGAAACATCATCAAGAAGAAGTGCTGGAGGTAAAGTAGTGACACAAGGCAAACGGCAACAACTCTAACCAGATGAAAATGTCTCTTATTTTCTCTTCAGAATAAAAGATCCCGGTTTAGTGCAATACTGTGCAAAGCTGCTGAAACATTGACATTACAAAGCATGTCCACTTTGTCAGGATGCTTAGGGAGAAAAATTAGTCTCTCGTTAAAATGCAATGATCTTAATGGCCTACATTAATAAAAGTTGTGCTTACCAGTCCCCGATGAACACGCAAGCAAATCCCTCAACACCATTAAAACCGCACAGAAGCAGCTTAAGAAACAGTAAGGCCAAGGCAATGAGACGGCCTCTAAACTCCCCACATCCCAGGCACATTTACCATCACCAGGACGTGCCTGGACAAGCGCAATACGTCTGCAAACCCACACAACCCAAAGGATTTGCTGCTGACCTCTCAGAGTCACACAATCAGGACAATCATGGGGGCTTTGTGACCAAAGACGAAGGGTTAGGCGTTGATCTCGCTCCCAACACAAACAGACATCTATTAAGTCACACAGGCTTTGGACATCAAGGCAATGGACACATTTCAGCCAAGTTTTACAACACACAGTGTTAACGCTACAAAGAGGCATAGTTTAAGACTGACTAAAATTTATATCTGAACAAGTTTTGGTTAAAAAAAACTGACTGTGTTGTTGTCCAAGCTTAACCAGTGAGTGTATGGGAGTATAAACTGATGACAACAGTGGCTGTCGGAGGACTTGATGAGACCTCAGTGCTTACAAATGGAGGTCAAAGACTCTGAGACCATCTGTGCTGCAATTCACCACCGTCTCGTCTCCCTACCCGCTATTGTTGACTTTGTGGATGGTTCATCACAACCTAATTTCTCTTGGTGTAAAAATAAAACAATCTTAAATTTATTAATACTAGACTCATAATCTAGTGTAATTAAAACTGACAACATTTATAAAAAGGAAATGTAATAGTTCTTTAAATTTTCTATGGCATAACTTTTTATTTTGAGGTGGGAAAAATAGTTCCCCCAATCTTTGGAAGCTTGGTCGTCCCTGATTACATATCAGTCATAAAATCAGACCCCTCCTCCTCACAGAACCAGATTATATTTTGAGGTAGATTATCTGGAAAATCCTATTTACCGGTATGTGTATATGTATAAGATATATAATCTCTTAAAAAATGGCCAACATCACTTAATCTGTTTCTGCTTTTGCTTTCATGAATCTAAATGGTGTTGTGAAATAGTGGAAGGTGCATATTTCATAATTACAGTATGTCACCTAATTTATTGTATGTAGATAATAAGCACTTAATCAAGAGTCAAGAGTCTCATTTTCACAGCATTTCCAAGTTAAATTAAGCAGGCTCTGCATAGCAATGTGTTCACTTATTACTAAAAACTTGAGGTTTTGTAGCATTACACACTTGTACATGGCTTACCAATATTTTAGCCTGTATTTCACCCGGACTCTGAATGTGTATAAATTATTGATCAATTCAAGCATGAAAGGTATGTGGGAGTTTGATTGTTAGCTTTCAGAGACTTCCCAATGCGTCGCCTCGAAATTGATGTGAAAGAGGCGCACAGTCTGCCACTTCTCTCAGCAGGATGTAAGATCACTGAACAACACTCCTGTCATTCATAGATTTGATTGCTTCACTTGCTTGGGTTTACACACAGTAGCATAATACCAGATGTACCTTAATGCTAAAACAAAATCATCTCTTTAATATTTTAAACAACCTTTTTTCCCTTTGATGTGTCTGCTTCCCTTAGGAGATCCAGCCTTGTGATCACCACAAAGCTCTACTGGGGAGGAAAGTAAGTGCATCTGTGTAGGCATGCAAATTGTTTATATATATACCATATATATATATATATATGTCAATTTTGCTAAATGTCTGTATGTCAGATGCTCAGACTATATGATTAGTGGCCGGCTAGACGTGAAACTTTTGCCTCCAGCTCTCGGCCTCATGGCGTTGAATCAGATATTCAGGGGAAACCCACAGGTGCACACACAGGGCATTACACTGGAAAAAATGACAGCAAGCCCCCATCTTACTTCTGTTTCCATGTTGTATTTAACATCTATATCCCTCAGGCCACACGTCATATTTGCTCCTGCTGTCATGCTGAAATATTGAGTTCAGTCCACATTAGTCACATTCCCCCTCCCTCCAAAAAGCCTTCAGGTTTTCACCAAGGTAATCGGGTATCCACCAGTGCTTTCACATTCTTCTTTTGGTTTTCTTTAAATATAATTTAAGTCACTACAGAGGGTAAAAAGATTGTGAAATTTTTATATAAAATCACTCTCTCAGGCAAGTGTCAATGTATTTGAAATCTCTTTCCATCCTAGATGCATTCAGAGAACAACTACTTAACTCACTACTAGAGAGTCTTGGCGAGCATCTCTGCTTCACATTATGATATTTGCGTATGTGATGCATGCCTCCCACAGGTTTGCACAAATGTAAGATTACTTGACAATATGATGTAAAGAAAGAAATTTCAAAGTTTGCATTATAACCAAGCTTGAAGCGAGAGGCCAATGCAGAAACGTTGAAATAATTGAAATTGAGCAAAGTGTAAGATCAGTTTAGCACCATTTCATAACAAATGTGATCTTGAGGCACTTATTAAGACAAACATGTCAATTTCAGCTCAGTAAAAGCTCCATCAATGGCTCTATCCTGGACAGAAACACAGCATGAGCCAGGAGTACTTTCTACTAGCAAGAAAAACATAGATAATGGGAGCAATAGCTCTTTCAGAAATGCTATCAGGGATTAAAACACAGAATAACAGACCTGGCATGCCTTCTACAAAATACAGTCATGAGGAACACATCAGTATAAATGAGTAAACAAAAGCTAAATGGCTGACAATCTTTTACAACAAATATTTCCATACAAACTACTCTTGCAATACTGCCCCAAGAAACACAGCGCTATATGTCAGATAAGATTTAGCAGCCGCAGTCAGGTATCCCCCGTGGGAGTGTGTGAGAAACACAGCCAGAGGTAAAGTGGAAATCAGACCTGTCACAAAGCGAGACACCAGAGGGAAGTTATACATGATAACTTATTTGTTCTGAGTTTCTTCACTTTCTTCAAATAACTAACTTTTCTGTATCACACAGAATGTAAAAGTTACAAGGCTGAAAGGTCACATTGAAGGGGATTATTCTGCCCAAAAGAAGACACTGTTTCCAGATTTTCTGTTTTTCCAACATTAAACACCTTCCTAAGCCTTTGGATCTGCTGAATGTAGGGAAAAGAAAAATCATCTGTCATGATTTGTTTGTTGGTAGATTGGGGGTTATAATACAAAACAGCAGAGGCATGGAGTAGATCATGAAAAAAATTATGAAAAATATTTAATGAAAACAGTGGAAAAAAAACCTTACAAAATCCACAAAAAATCTGGGCAGAACACAAATCATAAATCCAAGGAAGCACCAACTTGACAATATTAGAAAACAAGAGGATCCAACGAGGAGTGACTGAGAATGAGGTGCTTAAGTCTTGGGAGGTTGAATGCTGAACAAAAGACCTGGGCTGATGAGCTAACATGTTGTAGATGTGAGGGGAGAGCGCAGAAGGCAGGCTGAGGAGAGAGAGATGAAGAGGAAGTGACACAAGGGGTTGAGGTGCCAGTGTGCCTACACTGAGGACTAGGAAAAGAATCTAACAAAATAATTAGACATGAGAAACATAATAAAACTAGAGCAACTAAGGATTAGGCAAAGAAACAAACATAACTGGAACCACTAAGAAGGAACTGAAGTAAAAATAAAAACAGGGTAGAACTAATAGAAATAAGAACTAATGCAAATAATAATAAAACCCAAAGCAAATTCAAATCAACCCGAGATCCTGACAGCGTCCTCCCTGCCTCAAGTGGGTTTTTTTTTTATTATTATTTTGTTTTCAGATATGTCTTCAGTAAGTAAAAGATCTAGCAGATGGTGGTAAAACAATTGTTTAACAGACTTCAACAGAAATAAAGTTAAAAATAGATATATATTGTAGAATTAAAAGATATCAGTATATCTACATTTCTTACAGCTAAATTTAAAAGCGACTTGCTTTCTCTCAACAATGGCAGCTCCTCCAGAGTGGCTTTGAGCCTCCTAGTGGTTCCTTTAATTATTGGTCTCTTTATAGTTTAGGTTGTTGGCCATGTCTGGGTAGGTTTCTTCTTCTAGGTTATTGGTAGTGCTTCAGATGTTGAAAATTTTAGTGGCTGGAAGGGGACATATAATGAAGAATCTTGTCTAGCATGATTAATTGTCTGCTAATGCTTTTCTAGCTGAGGTGTTCATGTGTGTTTCTCAAGCTTGTAATTTTTTCACCCTGTTTCAGAGCTGAGACAGAGAGAGGCCTCAACCGAAAACACATTATTGAAGGTAATCTGCCAAAATCCTCCTCTCTGTTTTGTCCTTTACGTTGCACCATCCCTCCCACTCCTGTGTCACTCCTGCAGAACCTCCTTCTTTTATTTTACCATTTCCTCCCTCCTTGTTCCCATCTCTGTCTCTTCTCACGTCTTCAGTGTTGACGCAGCAGAATTTGAAAGCAGAATTGGTCAGCGGTGCATCAGACTTTGTCGGACGTTTTGTCTCGCGTTACTCTAACAGGTTTCTTTCTTATACATTCACATTCGGAGTGCTGGAGCCAACTGCAGTGCTCGCTCTTCTTCCAAATTGTTACTTTACTTGAGTTTATGGCACAAAACTTCCTCACCCCCCACTTCTGACACAACTGGCCTCTCCAAAGCGCAATGCACCTCTTACAGTGACTCAGCCCTCTCCCACATTATTAGCATTCACTGCAGCCACTGCAGCAATTCCCACCAAACAAAAGGCGAATGCACCCAGGAAAGGCGGAATGAGAGGGGACAAGGTTTCAGAAGCAGAAGGTGGTGGAGAGCAAGAAATTCAAGGGAAGCAAAGCAAAGGTATCATCATCAATTAGTTAAGCCCAGTTTTATTGTAAATGACAGATTTGTGAGAGTAACTGGTGTGACACTTGTCTTCACAGACTAATGTGCCGGCTGAGTGCAGCATCTGTTGATACTCTCTTCTGCAAAATTTAAAAAAAGCCCTTCAAGGTCACTTATTCAGGTGCTGTAGCTCTAATTCATAACAATAGGTTCTCCTGCTTTGACCTTGAGGTGAACAAACCTCTAACAGGCTGAAAATGTGTTGAACATTTTCATAAATTCCCTGACAGCTTGAGCAGCGACTGAACAACTTTTATTGAGCTTCCATTTTAAATGCATCATTTGCTGCAGTTGCCGGCAGAGTTGCTTTGTTGTTCAGCGTGTTTTCTCGCTTCCAAAAATAGATTCCCTTCACGGCCCTTTAAACTCCAGCTAATCCAGCCAACAGCACCGCACGATGACGGTGCAAACCCAGATTAGAATCCCTGTTAAAAAAATGGTTCTCAGATTGTGTGGGAGAGGATGACAGGGAAAGGTATAAGGAGTTCTATCAGGACTAGGAAGTGGTGCATCTCTCAGCTGGGATTAGTGGGTGATGAAGAAGCCTCTGGCACTAATCTGCCACACACACTCTCTTACTTTTCCGTGTCTCTATTACGCTGCCATCCTCCTTTGTTGCAGTCTCCTGTGTATGCTTTTCATTTCTCATCTGGTTTTAAGTTGAGCAGGCGCTGAGAGTGACCTTTCTTGTGTTTCCATGTCTTCTTTGAGCTTGATATGTTTGGGTCACCCCCTCCCCCACCCACACACACACAACTAACATTGTTTATGTAAGAGGAATGAGGATTTTACAGGTACAAGTTTTTTTCACTTCATACATTGGATCTTCTTGTCAGAATGCGAGCTCAGTTTCAGAGGGATTATCTTTAAGACTTGCGATGTGTTTAAAGAATGCTTACTTTCAATCAAAGATTGCTTTGGAATGTTAAATAGGATTAATTTTTTTCTTTTTTGCTGCGTCAGCCTCAAAAAAGAATCTGACGTGCCTTTTTTGATGGGTCTTTTACTGCTAGTTGAGAAAATTCACCAATAATAAAGCAAAAATGTTACAGTCTTAACTTTTTCAATCACATATTTAACATATTTGGAAAACAATTAGCTATTAACCTCTTAGATGATATCTTCAAATTTTGCTTTAATACTTTCACAAAATGATGTTTTTTCAGGACACAATTCATTTTATAACATGTACCAATCCCTCTGTGAAATATATATTTTATTTTCTTTGTTTCTCTCGCTTTGTCATCAAGAATCCGGCCCTGTTTTGTTGCTTTTGGGAAACAGAACAAACCTTTTAGGTATCCTAGAATTAAATTTGCTTGCAAATAAACTGGGATCAAAAGATATGTCAGGCCAGGCACAGCTGAAATACTTTAAATTAGCTGGCACTTTCTGACATCAGGTTTCCCAGGATAATGAGGGCTCGACGTTAATGTTTTTTCACTAAGCTAGTGCCTTTTGAAATGTCTCTTTATTGTTGTTACTTTAATGAGGACATTATCATGGATTGAGCTTGCATAAAGCTGCAGAAAGCTCACAATTTTGGTTCAATTGTACAAGAAAAGCTTGGAAAATTGGATCGGGTCCTGCTTCGATTGCAGAACATGAATATGCAAAAAGCGAGCTGCTGCTGAATGCTTTGTACTTCGCTTTGCCCTGTCCAACCCATAAATCTTTCTAACATATTTAATCATTTTTCTCACCTCAGGTTTAAGAGGTTCCCTCCAGAGGATGCAGCTTGAATATGTGGATGTGGTCTTTGCCAACCGAACAGACAGCAACACTCCTATGGAGGGTAAGTGATTTTTGATCAGACCTCTGGAGACTGTTGGAGGGTTGGGAGCAAAGCATGAGGCATTCTGTTATATGAGAAGGTGAGAAATACTATTGAGGCCACTGCCTTTGCTGAACTGACGGCTTATATCTGTTCAGTGAAGTAGAAGTGAATTCCTCTGACCCTCGCTGACATAAGTTAATATGATAATCTTGCCTCATTTCTCGTCCGCTTGTCCTCTATTTTCGTCTCTCAGTCTCCCTCTATTTCTCCCCTCGTCTCTGCGGGACTGCTATCTTCCACAGGGTCTCTGAGCTGCGCCCGCTCCCAGCCCTCCCTGCTCGTCAGAAGCAGGATTATCTGCCTCCTTCGGGAGCGGATGGTATATTTTTGGGTTGGTCTCTCTTTCTACCAACCCCGCTGTGCGCTTGTACTTGATTTCTACTTTTCAAAGCTTCAGTGATGCCTTTCCCTTGCATCCACCATATGTTATTATAATTTCTTATAGACGTTTCCAGAGTTTTCCTCAATTACTTCTCTTCTGAAGATACTTGAGATTCTTTTTTGTCTCTTCACACAAAACCTTCTCCAGAGGTGGTATCCGCCTAAAGGCATGGTGTCTTATTGATCTCCTAAAAATATGTTGCTCCTCATTTCCTTCCCCTTTGTTGCCTCCCTTGACAACCAGCTGACTGTGGGAGGCCAGTCTGTCATACTCATTGTTCCAGAGGCCCGGCTGTCATTATTAGCTGTGATAACTGGCAGGTAAACCCCAAAGCCTCCCCCGTCAAATCAGATTTGGCCCTTTCTTTGCTTTATTTCAACCAAAGCGTTTATGCTTTTACTTTTGATTTTATTTGCTTTATTTATTTTTAAATCAAGTAATTAAAAAAAAAACAAGCAGTGATGGTTAAAAATAAGTTATTGTGAAATATTCAAGTTGTTCCTTATGTTCAGATGTATGCCTTTTGGGAATTAGGACACTTTTAAGTTTGTTATGCTCTTTACAAGAAATAAGATTTGCCACAGTTTCTGATTACTGTTGCATTATTACAGTAATAAAGAAATAGGCTTGAACATCTATAATAAAGTCCTGCAAACATTCACATAAATTATCGAATAGAAGATCATTTTAACTTGATTTTGGCTTGTAGCTACTGTAAGATTAATGCCATGCATCAGTTCTGTAATGTGCCCCAAATACTTTCCACTGGTTGCTCTTTCCTCTTGGGACCTCTGCAGCATGCTGAACTTGTTATTCACATCTTGTTTTACACACAGGAATCAATATAAACTAGCTTAACAACATCAGTTGTAGGAGGAGGCATGGTAGCATTTTAAAGGGACATCTAGTGGTAACTAACAGATGCTTATGCATGTATGTGTTTGTTTGTTTTGTTTTGGTTTTTTTTTTACCCTAACTACATACGACCTTGTGTGAGACAACTTGTGTCCCCTTGGGGATGAAAAGTGATGTCATGGCAGCAGAGTCTGTCTTTATTATCATCACTGCGTCCCTTATCCCATGGCCTTATTCTTCTTTGACTCTTTCCAGTCCTCTGATATTCCTGACTGTTTTTTTTTTCTTTCTTTACTTAACTCCATTTCTCACAAGACTCTTGTTTGTTTTCTTCTATGTACTTTTTGTTACGCCTGTCAGTTGGAAAGTTGGCACTGCAAAGATGGTTTCCCCCAATGTGAAATTTCATCTGACATGTCAAAAATTTTGTAATTTATAAGAATTGTCAAACAGCACACACAATGAGATTTCTGCCTACTGGAGCAGAACGCATGTCAATTATTGTACTAATAGCTACACCAAGGCCTGATAACCAAACAGCTCAAGGCTCTGAATTGGATTGCAAACCAGTCATCCTGCATCTGATTTTAGATAAAGAACATCACAACAGCTTCTGAGAGGCATAAATGTTCCATTAATAAAATCATTTTATGATGATCCCAGCATCGTGACATACTTCTCAGTAGAATAGCTTCAACATCTGCCTTCATTGTCATCAAATCCTTCCCTCCCAGAGCCGTAAACCTTGAATGCGGTTTTCCAAGGCATTGAAAATCTCCCCTGATGTGATATATTGATGAGCAGCACACTCTCTGTGTGCATGCAGGAAGAATATAAATAAAGCTTCAAAAGGCAGAAACATCTCCAGAACAAATCTGACAAAAACACACTGACATCCACAGAGACACCTGTCCAGACATGTACAGCTATTAGTGTGTGTTGAGGGTTTTCTCACACTTATTGCTTCACGGTTCAGAAGGGGCACTGTCATACCTGCTGGCTGGAGCTCACCAAATGTTCCAGACTTTGTGGCTCACTGCTGCTGGGAAAGAGCTCAAGGACATGCAGAAACGGGCTAACGGCCAAGCAACTTTCTGTTATGTGCATACCAATAAGAAGATTTGGATGAGTAAGCAGGAGGAGTTTATTGCTTTAATGAAGAGTTTCTTTTTCTGTCATGTTGCAAGCTTTTCTTTATTAATCCAAATAAACTTTACTTTTTAATTTTTTTTTAAGGAAAAAATGAAAAAGCTTAGGAAAAATTAGGCAAGACGTGCTGGAAATCTCAACTAAACTTTAAATGTTAAAAACAAACAGGCTAATAGTGTATGTCTTTGCTCTCTGAAGTCGGATTTTCTCACTTTGTGTTCCCAAAACTAAGAGCACCTAATTTTTAAGAGTAAAAACCTTTACTTTTCAGATGGTTTTCCTTCTTGATAAATTTAACACATTGTCAGCTAACACGTTAGCTGACAATACCATTACCCACATAATTTAAAGACCACATTTGTGATGTTATTCAGTTTATTCTCATCTCTTCAAGAGCAAAGTTGAAAGTGGCCACATTAAGCTGTGACTTTACTTCTCTGGCTCTGATATGCCTGCAAACCGTCACTCCATAGCAGACCACACAGTAACACATTACCAACAGAATTAAGGTGCAGTTTAGTTCCAGTCTTTGGTTGATATTGGTATGTGAGGGGCAAGGCAAGTATAATAAGTAAGAGGTCCCCTTTGAGATAGAATCTTTATAAACCATATTTGCCAGTTTCTTGCTTGACTTTTTTTTTCTTTCTGTCCTTGCGTCCCTCTACATCCTGTCTTCCATCCCTCCACTTTGGAGCAGATCCTCTACCCTCCCACCTGCTTCGCCCATGCACATACACTTGCTCTCTGTCTCTCACGGAGGCACAATTTGGTTTAAAGAAAGATCTGGTAATTAAAGAAAATCATTAGTTGTCTTTTTTCACTCTTCTGTGGATTTAAATCTCTTCCTAATTCTCACCCTATCAACTTCACACACCTGCAGCAGCATTTGCATTGTGCAAATAGAATAGAGGTTTCATTAACTGACACGCAAATGCAATATTACACAGACTGAATTTAGTAATGAATAGTTTGTGTACAGTGAGACATTCATGTGATCTACCAGCAGAGGATTTCCTGATATAAGAGCTATTTTGGAAGTTCTTTACAAATGGATTCATGAATAAAGCTCTTTTGCTTAGCATGTAAATAATCAAACAGCATTTTTGCTGCTTTCCATGTCATAATCACACACACACACACCCCCACACACCTGAAGGCTACAGCTGACTTCTCTCCCTTCAGTTTCACCTCGCTTATATATTTGCACAGCACAAGAAGCATTTTGTCAAGGCAGCTTTTTCACTTAGGGCCCCACAGCATTTGCACACGTGCACAAATGATCTAATGTGACCCCAGCAAATCACATGTGTACAAACAAGTTTTAATTAAAGTAAACCCTGGAGCTGCCAGCTTCAGCAAAAAAAAAAAAAAAACTGTGTCTTAAGGTCTTCCAACTTTCAGTGGTTGCACCAACTAATATTCAAATGTCAACAATGCACTTATTTAGTGTTCCATATTTGTGTTTTTATAGAAATTGTGAGAGCTATGACTCATGTGATCAACCAAGGGATGTCCATGTACTGGGGAACATCTCGCTGGTCTGCCATGGAGATCATGGTAAGTTATTGCAAAAGATATTACACGACATGGAAGGTCAGATGAATTAATCGATATTAATTCATTTTTATCAGTCTATATTGTTACTAATTTATCGTCATCTGGGAAAATACTGTACCTCTGCCTCATTCTGTCTTATTCAGAACTAAAGAAATGTATCAAATAATCTAGTTTATTCAGCACAGCTTTCTGTTGAATGTGATTTCCAACTCATAAAAAAAAACATTTAAAAATCTATATATTTTTCACATTGCTTAAAATTTGACTTTTTTTTCTTTAAAATGTAGTAAGTAATAATGAAGCCAATAAAATCAGAAGGCTAACATGCTAAAAGATGATAATATATCCAGCTCTGGGAATAGATAAAAGTCGTGAAACATAAAGGTCAGTGTTGTATGTTTTCTTTATCTCTTCAATTTCTATTTCCCATTTAATTAGGAAGCCTATTCTGTGGCCAGACAGTTTAATCTTATTCCACCGGTGTGCGAGCAGGCTGAGTATCATTTCTTCCAGCGGGAGAAGGTGGAAACTCAGCTTCCTGAGCTCTACCACAAAATAGGTAAGTGTAGCAAGTTTCCATTTATTTTCAGTGAGTTTTGTCCTGGATAGTCAACATCATATGTCTCTGTTCTTCCATAGGTGTGGGTGTGGTCTCTTGGTCTCCTCTGGCATGTGGGATTATCACTGGAAAGTATGAAAACGGCATCCCAGAATCCTCAAGAGCTGCAATGAAGGTAGAAATGTGATTTTCATGGGTCAGTCCTCATAAAGTATTATACTGTAATGCAGTATAAAGTACCAAAGTGTTTAGAATTTTTTGCCACTTCACAATTGTCCTTGTTGCACAAGCTTTGAAACATTTTAATGGGATTCTATGTGAACACATAGAACTGGGAAGTAAAACAATATGTGCTCATAAAATTTATTGGAAATAATATTCTAAAGCTAATACAACATTCTCTATCAAATCTATCATCCAAAACTGGAGAGAACTACACAAATGCAATGCTATACAGTTATGGTTGTCCGCTTACATCGACAGGGCAAGGAAAGCTTTAATCAGAGAAGTAATGAAGAGCTCTCAATGAGCTGGAAAGTTTCACATTTTGAAAGGAAAAATCTTTTTCTAAGATTACTGTGGTGTCAAAAGACTGTTGTTCTTCCATATAAATCTGGTGTTAGATTGACAAAAAGAAATTAGTTCTTGAAAGAAATTAGGCAATGTAGGGGAGTCAGCAGACAGGCAAAAGAAACTGCTTCTGTCAGACAAGACCTAAATTGAACCTGCTAAATGGTGCTGAATGATGGCTCAATTAGATATTACATTAACAGGCCTTGTTGCACCTATTAATACAACAAACTGACATGCATTCTCTTCCAGAAGGTCTGATACCTCATTGTGTATGCTGTTTGACAATTCTTACAAATGACACAATTTGATGGCATGTTGGATGAAATTCCACCTTGAGGGAAACCATTTATGCAGCCCCAGCTTTGTAACTGACAGGTGCAAAAATAAAAAGAAGAAATGAAACAGGAGTCACAGTTTTGCTGGACAGGGAAATTAATCACTGTTGACGGGGAGATGGATGGAGCTAAATACTGGCAATCCTAGAAGAAAAGCTGTTAGTCTTGAAAGATCTCAGACTGGGATCATTTATTTTACAGCAAATAAACAACACTGCGGGACCTACAATTTATTGGTTTAAATCAAGGAAGATTAATGGGTTAGTATGGCCCAGTTAAAGCCTGTAGAAATCTGAGGAATGACTTGTTCACCAGTGCTCTCTGTTCAATTTGATTGAGCTTGAATTATTCTGGAAAGAACAGGCAAAAATATAGGCATCCAAATGGGCAAAATTGGTAGTCATTTAGAGCTGTTATTTTAACAAACAGTGGTTCTAAAAAGAAAGGCTAAATATGAATGTTTTAAAACCACAAATTATAGTTTTCCTCCAGTTCACAATAATGCTACTTTGTGTAGAGGCCTGTGAGATTCTAATAATACTCATTATGGTTTGTGGTTGTAAAGTAACAAAAGAGGTTCAATCACTTTTGTAACAATATGTAGTTTAAGATGTTTTTTTATGTTTAAGGTTTAATGTTGTTTATGCATCTTTATTTTTCTAGCCATATCAGTGGTTGAGAGAGAAGATAACGAGTGAGGATGGAAGAAAACAACAATCCAAACTAAAAGAACTGACTCATATTGGAGAGAAATTAGGATGCACCTTGCCACAATTAGCCATAGGTAAATATCAAAGTTAATTTTTCATTTTCTTTGTGTCCACTGTTAATACATTTTCATTAGAATTACCATGACCCTGTTAGATTAATATTCTGCTATCCTGATCTTAAGCCTGGTGCTTGAGGAATGAGGGAGTCAGCTCAGTGCTCCTGGGGGCCTCCAATCCCACGCAGCTGACAGAAAACCTGGGAGCCATTCAGGTACACATTCAAGCCCTTTCCAACATTTGCTTCTTTGTGTTGTTGCCCAGCATTGTCAGTGTTTGATGATGCACTGTTGTTTTTCTTCTGCACATTTTAGGTAATTCCAAAGATTACAGCAGGTATTGCTTCAGAAATGGACCATATTCTGGGCAACCGTCCACACAGTAAAAGGGACTACCACCACTAGGATGGACACTTTCTACTAAACTACGCTCATAAGGGTTTTCAAAGCTCACTTTTCACAGCCATGGCACCATAAGTGCGTGCCCACGACTGCGTGTATCTGTGGAGGACTGTGTGATTGTACTTGGCTCTTTCAACTCATAACTGTGAAGTGGGCTACATGACGACAAAGCGTGCATGCAAAACCAGCCAGTTATCAGACTGAACACGATTTGGAGGATCCATCAAGACAATTCCCTGCATCTAAAAGAAAAAAACTCACCAACAGCGAACTTTGCAGAAGGTGCTGACCCATATAGTGCTGGAAAAAGAATAGAATTAATCGCTTAAATACTCCGTTAAAATGGCTGTCAGTGCATGTGGAGAAAACTACCGAGGAATTAATTACCTCTAAGCATCCAATTAAGCATAGCAGAGCAATATAATAATAGATTATTTGCATCAAAATGGACCTAATGCTAGAGAAATCTGTTTTACTGTATAATGTGTGTATTGTAAACAGAATTATTACAAATGGTGATTATAATGAGCCATATTTCAGCAGAATGAATGAATATTCCCCAATGCAGCTGGAGCTTGCTTGTCCATGTGATTCCTTCAGAACTGGAAGACCTAAATGTCAGCTAAACATTGTTTTTGCTATTGCCACAAAAAAAAGTTTAATTAGTTTAAATGAAATATATATATATATATATATTTATATATATATATATATATATATATATATATGTGACTCAAAACATATGTAATGACTGTTACATAAGTATGTATTTCTTTAATGAGCAGTTATGTTGTTCTGTTCTCTTTTTCACTTATGCAACAGCACCACAGAGTGTATTTTCCTACTGTGCCCTTTCAACCTATTTTAGTTTGTACGCTGGCAGAGTTTCTGTCAGTAGGAATTGTATCTGATTCATTTCAGTCGGTATTGTGGATAGAAAAGTGTCTCATTGAAGTCGGGGTGATGAT
Source organism: Brachyrhaphis roseni (assembly GCA_903066815.1). Taxonomy (NCBI): domain Eukaryota; kingdom Metazoa; phylum Chordata; class Actinopteri; order Cyprinodontiformes; family Poeciliidae; genus Brachyrhaphis; species Brachyrhaphis roseni. Next base: position 66,974 of record CAEFZY010026947.1, read on the forward strand.
CCTCCTGCAGGGGAGCTTGTGGATAACAAATAAAGCCATGTGGCTAATGGAGAGATAGTGGTGAAAAAATTAAAAAGAACACCATATGGACCCTTGCGGTAATTGCACCTGGAACAAACAGCTTATTCCCCGTTTCTCCCAGATGGTTGTTTTATGTAATGGGATCATCTTTGCTATGTTCTGTTTGTCCAGATATGTATTATGGTGTTGTTCATCAAATTTGTACATGAAAATTAAAGAAAAGCTTAGAATCGTATGCCTCCTGTTTTGACTCAGAAAATTAAAAATATCAAACTGATGGTAAAATGCAGAAACAAAAGAATCTTTTAGTAAATTTATATTATAAACTTTGTTATATACAAATAGTGTATCTCCCATCTCCCATAAATAGTGGCAATACTTGGTGGGGGAAATGGCATTCTGCCTAGGGCTGTAGAAGGAATGAACCTATACTGCAGAAAATAGGTTTGAAGTTGGAGGGAACTAAACGTTTGACCCAACTCATACAGTATTAAAGGCGATTATACCAAAACTTGAGATGTATGTAATTCACTAAATTTGAAGAAAATTGAAAAATGTGTAACTCATTCTGGAAATCGAAACAATGTTGGTTTTCCTAACTGACAATAAGAGATATTTGCAGCAGTTGTAGCAATGGTAGAAGTAATAATTATTGCATAATTTAATCCAGACTCCTGGTAGATATTGTGGAATTCCTTGCTGCTTTTCTTTTCTTTTCTTTTCATTTCATTTCATTTCATTTCATTTCATTTCATTTCATTTCATTTCATTTTATTTTATTTTATTTTATTTTATTTTATTTTATTTTAGCTTGGCTTTGTCAGAACGGCTCCATGAAGGCGGGTTTTCCGGTTAAAGTATCCAATAGAATTTCCGCAATAGCCACAACGAGCTCCGATTGGCTAGAAGAAAGGTATCCGTCTTTTCCCTGAAACCCGCGGTTTCCAAAAATTACACTCGGGGGAGTACAGACTTGTAGCAGGTCTAGTATTGTCACTAACAATAACTAGGCCTGTTTTTTAAACTAAGAGTAACCGTCTGGGAGGTCGTGACGCTTTGCCAACACTCCGCTAACCTCGTCTAAGAATGCGGCTTTTCAGGTGAAGCGAGTAACCAAAGCAAAGGCAGATTTCAGTGGGTCTGTTTGCAGTAGCATTAGCATAGGAGTTAGCAGCCAGAAATCTCAGTGCAGACTCCGTTGCCTTGTCAACTAACACCAACCGAAACTGCCTCCTAACAACGAGGAAATACAAGCCGCCATACTCGAGTTGATGTGGGTGTAAAGGCTACTTCACCAGCTGCTCTTGTCCATTAAAACCTCAGTTTGTTGACTTCCACCTCTGATGATGAAAAGCAATGTCGACTGATATTAGAGCATACATAAGTTTGGGAGACAAAGGACATACCGTCTGTGTGCTACCCGACATCTGCGACCAGCTGAAGGATGATTTAGGCCTGAATAAGTCCTTCCCAGGTACTCAGACACCGAGCAAAAGCAAAAGTTTTGTTGCTTTGCAACATCGCGATTATCCCGATTTCATTACAGGTAAGATTTTTTTTCTACATCGGTCAGCTTGACAAGTCTGGATGTTTGAAATCCACTTAAGCCAAAAGCTGAAGCACAACTAATTAGCGCTCTTATTGGAAAGTGGATAATTGTGTGTTACAGGTGAGCCTTTGGATGTTTGCGCTACAATGGCAACAAAAAAACATTGTTTACTTCCTGGCTCCCAAGTTTCTGTTGACTCCTTTCCAAATTCTTCCACTGAATCTGAGGAAAGCTTCATCAATCTGGTTATTTCTGGAGACTTTGCTCTGCCAGAGCATCCATCTGCCATCAACCCTAATAAAATTGTTCTCATCATCTCCCACAAAACAACTGAGGTACTGTACATGCATTCAAACATTTATTGAATAGCTCTTCATATCTGGAAACCAACAACTTAATTAGGTCCTATTTACACTTCCTTTTTTAATTTATTTATTTTTTTTTTTTTTTACAGATTTTATCAGCGAATGACCAGGCACCTAAACTGTTTGAATGTTCCACTGAGGATCTGGTTGGCAAGAAGTTGTCTTCTGTCTTAAAGAAAACGACTCAAGTTTTGGAAGAACCACTGGAAGAAGATTATCAGCTTGCAAAGGGAACTGTTGCTATTGTGTCTGGAAAAGTGGTATGAAACTGAAATTGTTTTCTGAGTTTTATAGCTCATCATGTAGTTAACTGGGCTGCATAATATGAAGAAAACACAATGTTATAAAAATGTTTTGTCATTACAATGTCCCCATGAGATTTAGCTTCTTGGTCCCTTAAACTTGAATCACACACATATGAATCAACTGGCAAAATGTATTATTGGCAAGCTGAGTTTGAATGCAAGCTCCTTGAGAAATTGCCAATATTGCATCCAGGCAGTCCTTTGTTGTGGTAATATGGAACACATGACTATTGTGTGACTATTGTGATTCAATGTATTGTACCAATCTAGTGCTCCATGAACTATAATTGTCTACTCTCCTGGTGAAATATATGTGTACCTTTTTAAACGTTTGTGATTTTGTTTTCAAGGTGGATGCTGTGACATTATCTGGAGAGGTACCAGTATCAGTGTGTACCCACAGGAAGTCAGAAAATGAAGACCACCAGCTTATCATGTTGGAATGTGTGGAGAGGATATCCTCCTTTGTGTCCTTTTCCCAAGATGTGAGTACACCGATATTTATCCTGGAAAAATTACCTTCATATGATGCATACTTCTACTGCACAGAAAGATACAGAACTTTATTTTTGCATTTTTTTCTGTCATGAAATCAGACTAAGCCTGTCCAGTTTTTAATTCAACATATCAGAATCTCACATAGTCATGACATCATCATTTGGGCTTTCCCATATTGTTTGAATGTGTATCTAAACCTCTGAATTTAAAGAAAATAATATTATAATTCTGGCATTTAATACATAGAAATCATATTGGGTAAACATACCTGCCCTCAGCATAAAAAATAGCTTTGATTTAATGTCAGACAGTGCAGAAAAAGGGATTATGTGTCTTTTCATATAAATATCTGATGTCTGCTGCATATTTGATGTCATTTTAAGGGCTCTATCCTAAGCTGTGACTTGGCGTTTGCTTGTCTCCATGGATATCACAACCCCGAGGAGCTGAAAGGAGTGTCTGTAAAGGAGCTAATCCCATCTTTACAAATCCCCATCTACAGTCATGCGTTGCCGAAAGTAAGCGCACGATACAATTTACCTCATGATATCTCCCTTTTTTGAGATTTAAAAAAAAAAAAAATCAGTACCTAGCTGGTGTCCATCAGATTTTTTTAGCTTTAGCATTTCATTATTCTGATAATAACCGCATTTTCTCCCTTTCTTTGAGATGCTGAGGGTTCAGAAGGTGTGTGGGAGAAGCACAGGAGGTGCATCTGTCCCACTTTATATGAAACTTCAGGGGGCAGCGCTGTGTGGGAACCCCCAATACCACCACACCGATGGCGGCACCTTGTCAAGAAACGACTCCCATCTCATTTCTCCTGTGAACAACATGAGACTTTCAGATCATAAGAACTTCGAAGAAGCTCTAACCAAAGAGCAATCTTCAGGTTGGTTATCTATAATGTGTTTATAAATATTGCAGCATTAATCACTAGAATTTTCTCATCATGATATAACAGGAAACATGAAAGAAATAGTTGTTAAATCACACATCAAGTCAAAAAGCTTTAATGAGCTGAAACAATTCAGTGCACTCCTGGAGAAAAAAAATAGTAGTTGCAAGATGCATTTATTTAATTTTTTCATTGCAATGATAGTTACAAATCCTCAGTGAGTGTTTCGGACCTTTGCCACTCTGTACATTTGTAGCTTTGGTTGTTTTGTACCTTCCTTGGGTAATCTTATGTGCTCGCTTTGATAACCAGCAATCTAATGTTCTATAATCTATTAGTCTGCTGAAGGGAAATGGGTTTTTATGACTACAATAAATAATTCCTACCAGCACAAGGATGCGCAGAGGTAATTTGGTTTGATTAGATGTGTTCTGTTATATTCCATAAGAGTCAAATAGCCCAAATGGGTGAGTGAATCAAAAACAAATGGAAATTGGGTGTCATAAAAAGTTTCCACAAAAATTACAATTAAACTAAGTTATAAATGACAGTTGAGCATTTGTTTGATTACGTATATCCATAACTTATGAACACTAAAGTGTTACAAAATGTCTTAAGTCAGTGACAGTGTCAATTTCTTTTTTTTTCTATGCCATCCAGAATGATCTCAATTTAAAAAGATCATAAGCTACCAATAGTTTTATATATTTATTTTTATTAAAACCACATAAATTGTCTTGTTTATTTTATTCTTATATGCACATAAATAGGACTTTATTTTAGTGAGACAAACTATATGTGATTCTTGAAACCAGCAACCTGATAAAACCTGATTTTTGTCTTTTGGATCTTTGACAGAAGACAGATTTGACCACACCGTCTCCTCTCCCACACCAACGCCAGAATACTCTGCAACTGTCTGGGCGTTCGCTCCTTTGAGCGGCCTTCTGCTCCTGTGGCCAGATGGCTCAATCTTCAGCATTCACAACCATCTGGCCCTCAGATTGTTTGGGTACAGCAAGGATGAGCTTCTAGGAAAGGTTAGTCAAATTTACCAGTCCAGCATGGCTGCTCAGACCAGTTCTAATTTGTGTCGCTTCTTGTCAACAGAGTGCTGCTTTTCTGATGCCCGGTTTCTATGAATGGATGACTGGCCCAAACAAAAAGGCTGACGCTGTTTCTGGCATTCACGACAAAAGTCCAGCCATGTCCAAAATATCAGAAAATTATGGTGAGCACTTCTGTTTTTCTGAAAATTTCTGGATTGATCTCTGCTTTTTCTGATAGGATTATTTCTACATGCCGTATATTTTGCACTGTGGATCATTTAGGTGTTTTTTTTTTTATCTCAGATCCTTCGTCCTTGGTGGCTGGAGACATGGGAATGGTGCAGCAGGCTATACTGAAAAGAAGTTCCACAGGAAGAGGCAGGATCTTTACTGGAACCAGCTCCAGGCTGGAGAATCAAGGCAGTACCATGTCGACATTCTCTCTTCCTGCAGTTACCTCCACACATTTGGTCATGTAAGTTATCATATACTATATACCTATTTCCTCATGAATGTTGTTTTGTTTTTTTTTCTCAAATGCTTAACTTGTTGGTTGTGGGTATTATACAGAGTCACATAAATATTTATTATCACTGTGTAATTCTGACCATAACAGACCTATGTTAGCAGTTGTCTAAAGAAGTTAGATGCACTATTTTTAATATTTTTGTCAGGCTTCTCCTAAATACTGGAAGGGTGAATGATGCAGAAGCAAGGATGCATTTAACAGCGCTTGTGATCATGTATATTTAATGTGCTTTGCAGGGAATCTGGACACATAGCACCTCTATTGTCAAACCTGATATCTACCATCTCTGGCCAGTAATCACATTTAAACACTGTTTACCTCTCTGCTTAATACATGTTTATTTTGTCTAAACTGGAGACTGTGTGAATTATAGATGTAAGAAAATGTATAACACAATTATGCAGCCTGGTCTAAATACACACTTGTAATTCACAAAGCCATAGTTTTGTAGTATCCAGCCATGCTGGACTGAGATATTAAAATAGTCAGTAATGTCACTGGTATTTTTTCAGCAGTAGTCTGTTTTTGAGTCTAAATGAATGGCATGTCTGTCAGTATTACTGTGAAATGATTGCAGGTTGTAAGTTCTTCATGTTACTCTGCAAGTATTATAATCACACTTTGATTTTCATCATTTATGCTTTATTGAGGTAATCTAATAGTACCTTAAGACTGACCACATATTTGTTTAAATATGTAAGATCTTCCACAAACATGGCAGCAAAAAAAGTACCAATTGCATCTATATAGGTTCCCAAAACAATAGAGGAAGTAAATCTTTTTATAAATCATAACTTTGCAGATTGTTGCAAAATTATACTTTCAAAGGGATTTCTATCAATTTTACACACTAACTAATAACATCAAGTGGTATCACCATGAATGAACAGAATATATTGACAAATTCAGATTACAGCTACAAAATGGAATTCATTTTGTTTGGTTTTTATGTAACATACGATCATAAAGCAGTTCATAAATGTAAAGTGGAAGAACAGTTATTAAGTGCTTTAAATTTTCAGTTTGTTACAAATACAATTCTGAAAAAAATTGTTTATTTCTATTAAGGCTTCCTTTGTTAAAGTATATCCACATAAAGTCTCAATATCAGATCCAAGTTTTGTTTTTTAATTTTTCTCCACACTTCTAAATCTAGACTTAAATGTTTGCCTACATTTCTTAGTAGTTATATTCTGACAAAATATGAAAAAGCTCAAGAATTATCAATATTTGTAAGGCACTGTATCAAATTTTTTGTTATTTTTTTCTTTCTCAACTTATTAAACGGAGTGAATAAAATCTGTTTCCAGGGCCAATGATACCACAGAGCTGATTGAGGAAGCAGCCCGGGCGGCTCCCGGCAGTAACCCGCTGGATAGTGCAGATACCACCCAGGCTCTCCTTAAGACATTCGCCTGGGTGGAAACTCCAGATGAAGACACCTGCTGCTTGATTTCTACTGAGTCGTCCAACCAGAACAGAGATAAGCAGCTGCTCAATGTGATTCAACAAAATATTGCACCTGCGATCAAGATTACACCAGGTGCTGTTTAAGTTCACCTTCGCTTTCTTTAAATTAGTTTGTATTTTTTTAACTTGACCATGTTTTGTCAGCATTTGTCAAAGTTCATGAAAACAAATGGAAACTTAATGATATTGTGAAATATTTTGTAGATACACCTATACAGGATGAGAGAGCAGGTGGCAGCTGTAATGAGGCGAGAAAAGATCATCGCTCATGTGCCGCGGTCCTCCAAGAGTCGAGCTTTGAGATCATTTCAGTGGACAGCAGGTCATTTGAATGTGGCAATGATGCATTTACAAAGACCTAAAGATGCATAAGAGAATAGTAGAAAATAAAATGCAACTTTGCTTTTGAATTTAACTTCTCAGATCATCATCTGGTTTCTCTGACAAGTTTGCTGGCCGTCTTAGTCGTGATGCTCCCCCGGTGAATGAGTCTAATTCAGCTCATCTGTTGGACTCAGCCAGCTGCTTTGTGAACATCGAATGCAACGGAGATGCTGTGACCTGCGCTCTAGCAGAGCTGAATCTGAGCGATGACATGGAGGTGCTCAGCATCCGAGAGTACGCCGGTGATTGCCTTCGCTCTGTGGCACCCTGTGATACAGCCGAGCTTCTACGGACGCCTTCTCCAGGTGTGGCAGAATCGGACCAGAAAGTGGAGACCGCTGGTGCTGCGGTGAAGGCCGAGCTTGGTTTGAGCGAAGAGCAGGATCAGTGGGGAGCGCTCTCTTTGATTCATAAAGGAAAGAGCCAAGAGTGTGCAGTACAAGCAAATAGTTTGACCGACATGCCTGCCACATCAACACCGAAAAAACAGACAGTGAAGGGACAAGTCGTGACCTCAAACATTATGCAGATACTAGAGGGACAATTTGTAGGAAGTGGATACCACAGAGACGGCACAAGAGTAGGTTGGTAATGAAGTTTCACTGCGTGTCAGTTTTCCTTATTATAATTGTTAACATAACAGCAGGACTAACGTTTACTGTTCCTCTCCTTTCAACTAGATGTGCAATGTGACGTTTGCAGGACTAACCTCTCTGATGGAAGCTTCATGTTCTGCGTGTGGATAAAAAGATCAAACCAGCAGGGGGCACTGTTGCAAACTGAGCCTTCACTTCACAACCATTCAGGAGCTAGCCCAGGAAGAGTAAGCTCCAGCTGAGAATTTTATTTTAATTACTAAGATACTTAATTATCTAATGTATATGTACATAAAATGGAAATTTTACCTTGCCAGAAAAAAAAACAAAGTAAATCTAAAATGCATAAAATACAAAATAAACATAGAATGTATGTCCATGAAGATACAGAGTAATTCAAACATTAAAGCAAGAATTAGAAATGAATAATTTTCAATAAAAGGGGTGAAACTGAGCAATTAATTCAGTATTTCCTTGTTTAAAAAATATACATTCAACAGATTTCCTATAGAAACTTTTCATACTTGTGGAACTTTAAGTCTTCTGTCAGAAACCAGTGAGTAATGAGGAAAAGAGGAGTCATTGTAGATCTTGGTAGCTTTCTTATACATGGTTTATTTGATTGTGTTCTGTCCATCAGAGGTCTGGCGAGGCCGGTCAAGGAGAAGCGCTGCGCTCCACTCTGGATCTGGAGCATTCTCGAGCTTGTGATGGGCAGTTTGAAGAAGAATACCAGCCAATCAAATCTGTGGGGAAGGGAGCATTTGGGTTTGTCTGGAAGGCAATAAGACGCTGCGATGGACAAGAAGTATGAAACTTTTGTTTTACGTAGAACTGTGGTAAATACGACTTAATCCTACGTAATTGTAAATCTATATGTAGTTTTTTTTTGTTGTTTTTTTTTTTTGCATTATGAAAAATTTATAGGTAATTGTGAAGTTTATTAGCAAAGCAAGAATAGTGACCGACTGCTGGATAGATGACCCCATGTTGGGAAGAGTGAGCCAGGAGATTGCCATATTAACCAGAGTTCAACACCATAACATTGTCAAGGTAACATTTATGTCAGAACACTTAAATCAATCAGGTTCCTTTATACATAAGGAAAAACCTCGTTGATCCCTTTTATGAGTGTATGTGTTTGTACTTGTTTGTTTCTACCTGCAGGTAGCAGAGGTGTTTGAGAATGGAAGCTATTTCCAGATGGTGATGGAGAAACATGGAGATGGTTTGGATCTTTTTGAATTCATAGACATGCAACCAAGACTGGATGAGCCCCTGGCCAGCTACATCTTTAGACAGGTATAAGAATGACCAGCGATGGTGATATGAAGTGTTTTATTGATCCAAACTGCTTTTTTCTTTTTTTCCCTCAGATTGTGGCAGCTGTTTTCTACTTGAGGGCAAAGAACATCATTCACAGAGACATAAAAGATGAAAACATCATAATTGATAAGTGCTTTCACATCCGATTGATAGATTTTGGCTCTGCGGCCATTCTGTCTCCTGGGAAGCTGTTCTATAATTTTTGTGGAACGTTGGAGTACTGCTCCCCAGAGGTGCTTCAGGGAAATGCGTGAGTATTTCACCCTTGTGAATAATAAATCACGTGTGCTTCTTAAATAGGTTCTAGTTCTGCCAAAAGTTTAAAATATTTGAACATCTTTGCAAGAAGTAGTATGAAATGAAAATTTGTAAAACTTATTCACATTTGACACATTGTGGCCACAAACATAGGTTTATTCAATGCAATGTAGCAGAAATATGAAGACAAAAGATAAGGATGAGTGTATAAAAATCTTTTTTTTTTCTTTTACAAATAAAAATCTAAAGTGTGTACCTGACACCCCCTGAGTCAGCACTTTGCAGAGTCACTGCTGCAGTTACCAACTTTGCTCATCTACTGTAGAGGCTAGAATTTATCTTCTGTTTGTGGTTTATCTCTTTATGTTGTTACATAGTAGTTTAAGCTCAGCCAGACAAGATGGAGAAAAAACTTGAATAGCAATTTACAACTCTTGCGACATGTTTTGTGTTAGATTTATGTCTGGCTTGTTATTTTTGCTATTTAAGCATTTTTTCTACTGTTAAATAAGACAATCAATGAATATCAAAAAATAATTATATTACCTAATGTATCTGCTGTACAGAAGGAGCTTATTTGGTCATTTTTAGATGGCCTTTTTTAATAGCAGTGACAAATTTATAGACGATAGGAAGAATTCATTTTAAAAGATATCTGTCACTATTATGATTGTTGCAATAAATGCCACAACATTTCATCACATTTTCAGTCCATATTGCCCAACCCAAATTTAAACTCCAGATATTGTTTTTCTTCCACCTCACAATTATTTGCTGCATTTTACTGGTCTCTCACATAAATCTCAGTGAAATGCATTACACTCTGTGACAAAAAGTGAAAAATGCAAACTTTTGAAAGGTAAGAGTATTTTTTGAAGGCACCATAAGTATTTTTATTTTTGTTCTGCTATCAGTTTCTACTGCATATAGTTTCTACAATATTTGTAAGTGGCAGCACAAGAGCAAAGCAGTGATAAAAGATAAGATCCAGAAAGGCTATTTTAATGGTATTCCACTTAGTACAAAGAACCCTTTAAAATTGTAACAGGTTTTATTTTACTCCTCATTTAACTCTCAGCGCCATGGAAACGTTTAGCTGTGTAGCACTTTGTGTAATATAAGAGCTAACATACTGTTTCATCAGAAAAATAATGATTAAGTCACATTAGGACCTGTCAAGTACTACAAAAATTATATAATTTACAGCATAGTGTAAATTATACACTGTGCTGTAAATTACAATTAAATTGTATACTGAGGTGCTTCCTGCTTACGAAATGTTTGTTTAAATATTAAATACAACTTCTGGCTAAACTACAACTCTTAAAAACTCGTTCTTTGCGTAATTAAAATTGATTAGATAAGTTCATGAATTAATTACAGAACTAAATTAGAAGTATTTAGTAAAAGGGATCATCTCTCTTTAAACAGTTTCTAGAGAAACATTTTTGCATTTTCCATGCAAAATGTAGGTCAGCATGCAGTTAAATAAAACCCTTCATGACCCATTAAACTTTATAATGTTTATGGAAACCATTCAGCGTTAAGAAAACACCCCTTGTTCAGCTAAAAGCCCTGAAGCTGTTAAACTGATGATTGTGCTCCTCTCCCAGCTATGAGGGACCAGAGCTGGAGATGTGGTCTCTGGGGGTTTTGCTCTACACTCTGCTGTTCAGTGAGAATCCGTTCTGTGATGTGGGTGAAATCCTCGATGCCAAACTTCAGCCTCCATTCCCCCTGTCTCCAGGTATAATGATGTTACGTGCCACAGTTTATTAGCTCTGTCTTTTTACAATTCAGTTATGCAAATTTTCTGTTTGCTGCCCCAGAGCTGCACGGTGTTTTGAAAGGCCTGCTGCACACTAATCCTGCAAAGAGGATGACTTTAGACCAGCTTCTGTTGCAGTCGTGGATCAGCCAACCCATTTCCCTGGCCGAATACAGCTGGACTGAGGTGGTTCCTGCATCTCAGAGCTTCTGTAAGTATTCTTCGGCATCAAGCGTAGACTTACAATGATCTGCCGTCCTTCAATGTACAGAGTCATTCTCTTCTTCTACCAGGTTCGCCACAGACTCGGGAGCCAAGTCCCACTGCATACGCGGGACAGAGCTTGTTCCCAGATTATGGCGATGGGACTCTGTCGGAGGAAGATGAGGATGAGAATCAGTCAATGGCGGCCCTGGAAACTGAGCTTCAAAAATACCTTTTGGGGGATTGAAGACTAAATTTGAAGCAGCAGAAATCTTAACAGTTTGTCTGACGTTTTGTAATATGAAGATCTAAGTTACAAAACAAGAAAAGATAAGCTTTTAGAAGGAAAATCTGGTTTGTACAGTAGACCAAATTAACATTTTTTTAGAGGCTTTTTTAGTAAACAAATTTTTTAAATCATTGGCTCATTGCAATTTTCCTCCAGTGATATTTTATGATGATATTTTATTGGGAATAAGATATAAACAAAAGAAGTCAAACCTTCTTTGACTTATCATTTGATTTCATAGTCCAAAATTGGTTTAGATATATATATATATAAATACCTGTAGCATTGTGTGTATAGATTCCCAGTTTTCTATTTTTTCATTAATTTATTTTTTGAATTACAACTTTTTAATCTGAATTTTTATCTTGATGTTTAGATTGCATATAAAACATGTAAACACTTTTTGTATTTATTTTTAAGCATCAATAAATGTTTTTCCATAAAACACGTTTCTTCTGATTTTTTAAAAATTGCCTAAGGCGTAGCCTGAGACACCTTATAATTCTTAAGAAATCCATCATGTTTATTTCAATAGCTAAGAGAATTTTGCACAAAAAAAAAAACAATATTAAATGTAATTGAAGTTGTAAAGTGAATCAGAACTGACTAAGAAGTGTAGGACACTGGACAATCACAAACAGCTGTTTCATAATCAGAAACTCAGTTTTATCTGGGTGTAGTGATGAAATATAATTTGCATACCTGTAAATTTTACACTAATTCCAGATGTGATAGCATACCACGTGCAAAAAAGCTAAGTTGAACATTTTTCTCTCTATTACATATTACTCAGTCAACTATTGGTGGCATAATAAACTAGAAGCAATGGGAACAACGGGAGCTCAGGAATGTTGCGCTCTATAAGCCAAAGTTCATCAAACTGGCTCAGGAAAAGTGAGTAGATGACTTTGTGGAATGGGTTTTGATTGCCAAGCAGCTGCATCCAAGTCTTTTGTCACCAGGTACAATGCAAAGTCTCAGAAGCAGTGATATATAAAGTGCATAGCCACTAGACTTTGGAGAAGTGGAGACATGTTCTCTGGAATTATGCCAATCTATTTAGCTATTTAATTGATGAGTGCAAGTTTGGCATTTGCCAAAAGAACAGTACTTGGCTGATTGCAATGCATCAAGAATAAAGTTTGATGCAGAGTGGATTATAGTGTGTGATTGTTAACTCGGGAACTATGCTTCATATCTTAGTTCCAGTAGAAACAGACAATTTCACTCTTCCAACATCATGGGAACTGTTTGGAGATGGCCGTTTCCAGCCCCCAGTACATCAGTGCACAAAGAAATCCAGAAAGTGTGAATGAGCAGGTTTGGTGTAAAAGACTGGCCTTCACAGATTCATGACCACAACTCAACAGGACACCTTTCAAATGCCCTGTAGGAAAAAATGACCCCTAGGATTAAAAATTGGGTTGTCCACATGTCTCAAAGCAAGTTTGTGGTAATATAGTGTATAATTTGAGAAATATGTAGTGTTTAGATTTTATTTGGCTAAAACAAATTGCCATGGGTTTGTTTGACAACATATTGCTTAAAATTAAAAAAACGAAAGAAATAACAAGGACAAAACACAAAGATGATACTTGTTTGGTTTGGAGGCTGTTTCAAGTCTAGAAAAATGACAAGACAAAAGAGCAGAATTCTGTCAGTATTGCAAAACTTATTGTAAGAAAATTTAGGTTGCACATATTTGTTGTCTTATGACATATCAAACTGTTATAAACTCAAATTCATAGTTTTCACTTTCTGATTTGTCTCTGAAGACCTCTCATTTACAGCAAACATCACAATTCATCAAGAAATCAAAAAACAGACTACTTCCTGACATCTCATAGAGACTGTCATTTCATATGGCAGCAGATAAAAAGGCCCTATGGAGAATTATAGAGACTACACATGAAATCATAAACCAACAACTCTCCCATGATAACGTCTACACTTCTCATTCATCCATTGTCTATACCACTTTATCCTTACAGGGTTGCAAAAATCTGGTACCTTTCTCCAGCAGTCAGTGGACAATAGACAGGGTGCACCATGGACAGGTTGACAGTCCATCATAGATCTATACCTCCCGTTGCCTGCAAAAGACACAAAACATCCTCAATTCATCCTATTATGCCCATCATCCATTTGTCCCCTGAAAAACCCTCTATCAAAACAAGCACTGTAAAATTGATAATTATTTTTTTTCCCCCAAATCCAGTACCAAACTGAACTTTGTACTTAAAACACACACCAAACACAACACCTTTTTAAGAAGATTTGTTCTTCATTATCCACGGATTCCCTATTAATTCTGTATTGTAATTTTAGATAAACCCCGGTTCTTGAGTGCAGGTTGTGCACTAAAGAATCGAATTATTACACAATGTGAACTAACTCACCGGAACGTTGCCTTGGCACTAGATTTCCAGTCGGACGACTAAGAACAACGTACCACCATGGGGACCCGTGTTGTTGTGCTGCAGGTGAGTTGAAAAGCCTTTTGACATTATGTAGTTTATTATAATTTAATTTGAATATAGTTGGATTTTGGATTGTGTGATTTATCTATCAAAATAGCTCAGAAGTATTGTTTAAAAAGTCCTTAAAGTTCGACATGCAGCTAATAAAACTGGTACAACTGTCGGACGTTTTATTTTTCCTCCACAGATTCTTCGACAAAAACTATACTATGTTCCTACCTCCACTTCCATCCCACTCCAGTTTAAGACGTTTAAAACATCTAATCTCCCTTCGAGCCTCAGTCGCAGACCACTTTGCTCCGTTTCAAATCAGACCTCTTCTCTATTACAACATAACAAGAGAAACTCCCCTGAGCTGTCTCTGAGATCTTTTCTCGACATGGGATTCACAGAGTACCAGGCAGAACAATTGTGTGACAGTGTGTCCAGGATGAAAGGAGGGAATGCTGCCAAACACGTCTTATCAACGCTGTCAGTACTGTTTGCCCTGGGGCTTAACCCCACCACTGTGCATAAACTGCTGGACAAATGTCCAGAGCTCTACAGGGTTAAAGAAATGCAGCTTCAGCAGCGGATAACCCACCTACGGCATCTGGGTTTTGTTGAAGGTGAGATTATTTTTCAAAGCAAAGTACTTTTTGAATATAGTTGGATAGTACTTTGCAAAAGTATTCATGAACTTTCCACATTTTGTCAAGTTTATTTGACAAGCCAACACAACGTGCATAATTGTGAAGGGTTTAAGGATATTTGGATTATTATTTTTTAAAATAAAAGTCAGAAAAAAATTCATGTGATCTGCTCTTGATGGAAGAAAGCCATGGTTCTGACTGCAGTTTGCTTCATACCCTATATGAATCACAACAAACCCGTTGAAGAATGTTCTCAGGTCAGATGAGGCTAAATTTAAGCACTTTATTCTAGATGTAAAATTATTTTTGTGGTGGAGAACTAAGACTAGATTTTAACGCTAACACCATGCCCAACACATGATGATGGATGGGTTTAATCAGCAGTGACATGAATGCTGGTAAAAAGCCTTTTAGAAAATGGATACATCTAAATATAGATAAATATTTAATTGTTTAACTGTAAAAACATACTACTTGCACTATGTTGTGATGGTGTATCACATCAAATCTTAAAAAAAAATTACATTGAAGTTTGTGATTACAATATGGTACAAATGTGAAGAAATTCAAGAGATTTATATATATTTACAAGGTTTGATACTTAAACCGAAATGTCTCTTCATCTCTCCTGTAGGGAGTCTTCAGAGAACCGTGTCCCACTACCCAAAGATCTTAACCGTGCCAATGAAGTCTGTCAAATCGGTGGTGCAGTTCCTCAGAGAGAAGTGTCAGTTTACCACACAGCAAGTGGCAGAAATCCTCAGAGATAGTCCTGCAGTGGTGTTGGAGGACCTGGACCAGCTAGAGTACAAGTTTCAGGTCAGTAAGTAAAGAAGTGAAACAAATGGGTTTACCCTGGGGCTAAACCCAAAAAGCCGACTTCCTTTTAAGACCAACCCTAACCCCAATTCCTTTTACAGATTGTCCAAGTTTGATTATTAGTGTATTTAACAGCCCGCTTTCATACACAACAGACAAAATTGTTGGTAACTCTTTGTTAATGGCCTCTGTTATTGAACAAAAAGGTCATGGTCACTGAAATAACTTGAAACTAACAAAAATAATACAGGAAAATGTCCATTTTAGGTGTGGTAAACACCATGTCACCAAACAGCAGAGATGCTACTTGTCATCCTTTAAATAGGCAGACTGATCGACTAGAGGACATACCTTAGTTTAACATGTATTAAGAAATAATTTTCTATTTCTTATTACAAGTACAGTCATTTTTGTCTTGGCCTGTTTTATTGGTATTTTTTTTTAATTATTCTGTTGAACCACAATTCAAAAATAATATCTGATTTTCATTGGTTAGTACCATACCATAGTATCATGTCTGCATAACAATAAAAAGGTTCTCGTTATTATACATAATAAAGAGATGGTACTGTGTATGTTACAGATACACGGTACGATTTTATAGCATAACCAAGTAAATATGTTACCTTTAGTTGTCAAATTCTTCTAGGTTATGGTTGATATATACAATATTTAAATAACTTAGAAGAATTTGACATCACAATTTGAGCCCTTGAAATTGTGTCTTTAAGAAGCTCCTGCTCTTTCTGTTACGCCATTTAAAATAGGAGTGCTGAACTGAGACGTGGCTTGTGTGATAAGATCAGCAGATGCACAGTTTCACCAGGTGTTTGCTGATTGCTACTGCTGCTCGTCCGGAGGAGCTTAGTGGGGAAGCGTAGGGGGTGGAGTGCTCGGTGGCAGGAGGAGCTTTGTGGAAATAGGCAGCGCTTCGTGAAGGCAAACATTTAGGCACGAGTGAATGGATACCACAAGAGATTAAAGGTTTTCGCAAACATGCAAGAAAGAATCAAAGCAACACTCAAGCTCAAAAGTCGATTTTACAACCTGTCCCCTCCCCCATTAACTTTTGGTAAAATGCTTTTGTTAGTTTCAAGTAATTTCAGTGGTCATTGCGGGTTTTTTGGCCAATAACAGAGGGGTACCAAAAATGACCAGGCCTGTATGTTGCACTTTGTCTTAACCCACATCTTTGATGTCACTGTTTGTGTGACACTGACATGCAGCAGTGGTGCTCCCCCTGGTGGCTACAATGTTGTTTTTTGGATTGCTGTGAAGTGACTTCTTTACATGGCAATATTACATGGTTAATATCAGCCTTTTACTATACAATGAAATAAGCAAGCTGCTAATAATAAGAGTTGTACCACACTCATCGAATTACTATATATTACCACTCTCTCTCTCTCTCTCATATACTGTATATATATTTTATGCATTCTCTGATTATTATTATTTTTATTTATTTCTTGTTCTTCCTAACTGCATACATCAAATACTCTCTCCACAGTACGTTTACTTCAGAATGGGTGTCAAACAGGCCGAGATGGTGAAGTGCAGATTGTTTCGTTTCAGTCTAGATGACGTGCGCTGTCGGCATACTTTCCTGGAGCGGCGAGGCTTGTATCAAACCCCAGACAAGAAAGGACAGACTACTATGATTAACCCCAAACTGGACAGAATCCTTAATGTGGACAAGGGGACGTTCATCGCGGATGTTGCCCAGGCAACGCCTGAGGAGTATGATGTGTTTCAAAAACTCTTGGCAAGAGAGTGGAAGGAAGAAGATTTCGAGCCTGGCAGCATTGACTCTTATAGTGAGGATGATGATGAAGATGAAGAGGAGGAGGAGGAAACCAGAGGAAAAAGTGGATACAATAAGAAGAAGAAAAAATAATGAATAAAAGGGTAGTGTGAGAAGAAAGCATATCACAAAGAATAAATGGCAGTAATCAGAAAATTTGTGCATCTAATTTAATAAATGAAATCCTTTTCTTTTTATTGCTTCTTCTGTCTCTTTATACTTGTTTACTAGTATCAAAGAGTATTATTATAACCAAACATGGACCTGTTGTGTCTGTTGTTGTTCAGTCTGCTGATGAGGAACTAATTTTTGTATTTGTTTAGGTGGCGTCATTAGGCTGTAGTGTGATAACATAAAGGTGACCTTAACTCACACAGCATCAGATGTGGACGGTGCAATTTGCTTTTTTGATTTTTAATCAAACTAAATTAGATCTTTGCTCTTCTGCAATAAAATAATGTAAAAAAAATGGACCAAATCAGATTAATAGCTTAAAGATGAGAAGAAAAAAAACAGCATAAGCAATGGTTAAAAGCCTAAAAAGCTCCACCCTGTTACTATGTCACCAACAAGTGGCCGCAGCTTTTTGCATCTCTTATCACTGAGTCAACAAAGAATCTATGAGATAGAAGCAGCGTGTGAGAGACGTTGTACGATGGACTATCATTGATTTGTGCAGCACAAGCAGCATTTTCTCTTGGAAATAAGGTAAGATACCTTCATTCAATCAATAAAATATCATGGTTTGTTATTGCCAAGATTGAATTTTATCCAGTTCAGTTTGTGTCAAATCTATCTGTACTGTGGTGGTATTTATACTGTTTGAACCTTTAAAATGTATAGACCATAAGTATTGCCCTATTAAATTACTTAAGTAGGTTGAAATCAACTTAAGGCATTTTTTAATATATAAGAACCTTTTTTTATTAGTTTTTTTTTCTATTGGAAAAGTAGAGTCTCTAATAATCAACCTTTAATTGTATGCTGGCAAGAAGTATGGATTGCTCGTTTCCATATTCATCCGTGCCAACATGGTGAAGTATTTAAAGTTATGTGACCTATTTCAGCCATTGAGCTTCCACTGCTGCAAAATTGAATTAACATCAATCAATGAACAGATTAAGAGTGAGCTAGGAGAATTTTATGGATCCCACCTGGTGAAATTCAACTGCAATATCAGTATCACAAGATAGTTACTTTTTCTGAAGTATGGGTGTAAACAACACACATTTTAACCTAAAATGAAGTGTTCAAGTTTTTTTTAAAACATACCTGCTGAAACTGGAATTCACCACTGTATCAGAATATATGGCAACAAATCCATAGCTTTGTTGTCTGGTTGGGAGGACGTTAGTAACTCCCAGCTCCTACATTTGTCATATCTAAATGTAAATTTAGATATGTTGCTATGGAGATAAAAAAAAAAAAATAAAATCAGCAGGTGTAAACAGTGCAACCAGTTATACAGGTAACATGAATTGGAAAAAAGCAGTGATAAAATTAGCAAGTTCAGCCACTGTAAACATGCAGGCAGCAATTCTCCATTTAGTTGGGACTAAATGGAGAATTCATAAAAGTGATGTAACAAAATTTTTTAGAATTTATTTTGCAGAATTATTTTTTAGAGAGATTTATTTTGCAAATCAGCTTGTTTTACAAATCATACATAAACAGTAATTGCTCAAATGAAAAAATTAAACATTCATTTGCCAACATGAGTCATTCTAACTGGCATGCTACGTAAAGATTTACATATAATAATTTGTAAATCATGTTGATTTTTTTTTCTTTCTAATAGCTTCATTTAACCACTATCTGTTTATGATTATGCAATGGACCTGGTTTATTACATGCTCATATTTTAAAGAGGGTGCTCTCTGTTTACAGTAATTTATGGTATTTTTTCTTTCGCAGGACATTGCCGGACGAAGTACAGAGTCACATAAATCATCCATCTGTGCTTCCTCTTCAAAATCACAATGACATCATCTCGTGAGGACATTTCTAACCTCACAATGGAATGGATTGAAAGCATGGAGCGCTGGCAACTTAAACTGTTTTGCATCCCCACTGCCATCATCTCTTTCGCCACATTTATAGCCAACCCTGCTCTGCTGGTGTGCATTTTTCTGTCCCGTGCTTTGCGTAGGGAGACCCGCTACCTGCTGATGGCCAACACCCTGGTCGCGGACATGCTCTTCCTCATCCTCAACTTGGTCACATTGATTGGTAATGCTGTGAGAGCAGAGATACCCTGGTTTGTTTGTGAGCTCTTCACGGCTCTCCTTGTCACGGCCTACAGCTGTGCCATCATCACTGTGACACTCATAGTGATCGACACCTTTGCCGCCGTCCGCTGGCCTCTCCAATACCATAACCTTCTCTCGCCTGCCCAGACCAGCTGCATACTAGGGGTGGTTTGGTTGCTGTGCGCCATTTATCCGTTCACCTTAATGATGATGATGAAGATGAAGGAAGAGATTCCTAACTGCAATGTAACCATTTGTCTGGCTCTCATCACCCTTGGTTTCTTTCAGGACAAGTACATTGGGGGGATCGACATGTACTTTCTTGTAGCAGCACTGATCTGCACTTTTTTTATTTTTTACTGCTACATCCGGCTTTACATGGTGACAAGGACGCAGGGAATTTGGCACAGCCGTTTCTCTAGGGCTCGGGTCACAGTGCTGGTCCACGGGGTTCTGCTGCTGCTCTACTTTGCCCCTGGCTTTGTTTTTGTCCTGGAGCTCTACATCTTTCAGAAGGAAAACGTAAGTCAGGATGTTCGCGTGTGGATCAACACGGTGAATGCTAATTTTCTCATGATGCTTCCCAGAGCATTTGCTCCTTACCTGTATGGGCTGAGGTACCGAGAGATTTCTGAAAGTCTCACACTTCTGCTACACTGTCACAGAAGAAACAGAGAAAACACATCATCATAAAGACTCTTAAGCTCTGCCCACAATTAAGATCTGTTATTACCACTAGGCTTGTATTGGGAACTATTTATTTTGCTTGATATGTTAATTGACTGTACATACATAATGCCATTAGGGCTAGATTTTTGTAATAAGTTGCATAAAGGTCTGTATTTTACTAAAAGAAAAAGTCTAACTTTTGTTTGTAAATATATATCAAAAGACACTTTTTGCAACATTAAATGTGCAGTATGTAACTTTTATATATAAAAGTGTTTTTCACATATCTTTTCAACTTCACTATGTCATGCCATGAAAACATCAGACAGATGATCTGTGAAAAAATAAAATATTTTGCCTCCTCCCTGTGGTCCTACTGCCATATGTAGAAATGCACTGCTCCCATTCAGAAACAACCAATCAGAGCAAAGAGGAGAGAAGATGGCAGAGGTATGGTGATATGACATTGACCATACCAGGAGGCAGAGGAGCTTGATTTTTTTCACAGATGATCTCCCTCTTATTATACTGTCAGAACATTGTAATAATTGTAAAAACATTTTACATATATGTAAAAACTTCTTATTTCTCAAATATAGAGTCACGAGTTGCAGTGCACCTACTGCAGGTTTCAATGCTAACAGGATCAGATAAACTAAATCTGAAAAATTTTACTTGTGTTCTGAAAATCAGGGTTGGGATCCACAAATAATAATCCACTAATTATTATATGTTGTATTTGTTATAATTACAGCTATTAGAACATTTACTCCATCTTACTTTGGATTAACTTGAAGTCCTGTTTACTAAATGTGCCATTTTTTTTCAATCTCACCACTTAGAAGTACATTAATGTGTTATGAGGTTTTTCCTGGTTAAGTCTTCAAACTATGGCTGGTGAATTCTCTTTAGTGGTGACCATGTTGCAAGTTTTGCACTTCTGGATAGCTTGCAGTTTATTTTTGTAATGAGAGTATTTTTAATCATATCGTGCATAATTAATTTGCCTTATTTTGTATAATTTCCAATGAAAGTGTTCTTCTTGGGACTGCACTGTGGAACAGTTGTTAGCACTGTTGGTTTGCAGCAAGAACATCCTGGGTTTGATTACTAGTTGCGATATTTCTCCCTGAACATGCATGGGTTCTCTCAAGGTATTTCAGCTTTCTCCCACAGATCAAAGGCATACATGTAAGATTAGCTGACCACTCCAAAGCTGAGGCCTGAGTGTGTGAGTATATGGGTGTTCGTTATGTTTTTCCGTTGACCTGTGATGCAAATGTCCAGGCTGTATGCTGCCCCTTGTCCATTCACCATTTATTTGGAGACCTAAATAACCCTTCAAAGATAAAGACAGGACAGAGAACAAACAGAAAGGTGTTTAATTTTGTATGCTCTCTTCAGTGGCACTACATTTAAATGTCTAATGATCTGTAACCTTTTATCGTCAGTTAACACTTTATTTTATCATACTGTTGAAAACGTTATAAATGATTAGCACTCTTTTGTCAAACTTTTCTGACACTATTAAAGGACAATCCATTCCATTTAAGAAATTTCTTAATTAACAATTGCAAAGTCAATGTGTTATATGCTGGCTGATATATAATTTCCAGCGAGGATGCAACATCGCTGCAGCCTGTAGTTATTCGTTATACGGTGTATTTTCTTATTTAAAGAACTCAGTTTGATTAATAAGTATTTCCTATTTTGTGTTTGAGAGGTCTGAAATTGTTATAAATGTAAAACAAACACTGCTAAAGTTGTTAAATTTGTATGTTTATGTTTGGAGATTTAATAATTTTGCTATGTAGAATGTACTGCTTAATGTATAAAAAGTCTTGTGGAACATGTTGATGGACTACAGTTTATGACCATATTAAAAAAGCACTCCGCTGTGTTTGCTTTCAAAGCCTTGTTTGTCTAAAACTGGGTGTGTAAATAGATTACTGACATGGCAATTTATGGACCATAAAGGGAAATGAATGGCAGTAATGATCCTGACACCATTTGATGGAGGACCTAGTCTATGTGTGTGCTACAGCATCTCAACAGCAGGGGGACACATTTGTCTGTCTAACAAGTACAGCAGAAGTGTTTCCTAAGGCCTGAGTACCTACTTCATAGCACATTTGGCATGTGTGAAATTTGCCATATTTGTAGTTCTGTAATAGCAACTTTCTATTTATTGAACAGTAAAGTTTTATTTGTATTTGCCTCATTTGCAAAAACAATTGTGTTCACACAAAAAAAAAACATAGGTGGTTTGGTTTTGGTCGACTTGACCAGCAGGTGTTTTGGTACCCCGCATAAACCACAATGCTATGTCCTCCACTAATTTCCCCTGTGTCTTGATTTTGGTAACTAATCTGGCTTTAAGCGTATTTTCAAAAAGTAGCAATATTGTGGAATTTGACCATCACCTGTGGTTTATGTTAAGCTTAACGATTGGGTTTTTCCATATGCATTGTTGTTTACTTTGTTGGAAGTGTAAGGTAATCCAGTTTAAAACTCTTGAAAAGTACTTTTGCAACATTGACAGGAAGTTATGACATCCTTTGTTCCAGCTAAGTTCCTCCTTCCTTCTCACCTGCAGGGGAAGCGTGGGGGAGGTGTAGTGACCATCATTTTGTTTTGATCGGTCGATAGATTTAAAATTAGACGACGTAAAGTATGATACCCATATTTATGCACTGTTATTTTTCAATATGTAAACATTGAAATCTTTTTGTAAGCAGTTTAACTCTGCAAAACACAAATCATCACACACACAGGCTTTTATAACAATGGTTTAAATGGCAAAGCTATCGGTTATTTTTGTGTTTTTTAATCCTGCTGCCACTTCTTGCTATGGATTTTTTTTCTTCAGATAAAACTTGCGTTTGTTTGCAAACAAAGGGGAGCCACGTGGAGAACTGGAGCCTCTTGGGGAGTGTAGTTTTCTTGCCGGACAAGCCTATATCCCTAGAAGGACAAGAGACTCAGTTTCCCAGGATGCATCAGGAAAATCTGCGTAGGCCCAGTGGAACGTATTTTTTTCCCCTGACAAGTAGCTGTATATAAAGGGTTCTGTTTACAACAGGGTCAGGTAGTTAAGAGTCTTTGTTTTTGTTTTCGGAGCACGTCAAAATGTCCTAACTGTGTTGCGGCCAAGTTATTTTTTCACAACAGTTCGATGGAAGATATGATAAGTTAGTGGCGAGCGTTTTAAAAATAGGGTTTTATTTTTTTTCTAATACTTCCCCCCCCCCCCTTTGTTTTTCCTTTACTTGTGACAGAAGACAGAGGCCGCGTCTGGACACTTATTTTCACGGTAAGGCTTTTGTCTTGTAAAACTGTATTATTTGCAGACATTTGTTGGGCACGTTTCTCGCTCTGTTGTAATTATTTATATATATTTTTCAAGAACCTAGCTAACTTTATTTATCAGTTTGTTAAACCGGTAACGGTCGGGCGCGTGCCAGCTTTGCTTTGTTTAACCGATCTCTCCACGCAGCTGTACACTCTTTAATTAATTAACAGTAATAACATATTACAACCTTTTAACAAAAAAAGTGATATATCCAGCTTAATATCAAAATAAAAACACAAATAGATACGTAAGTTCAGATGGTTTTATTATTAGATCTATGTTTGCTTTAGCCCGGTGTTTCTATATATACCATGTTTTCTTTGTTTCCTCCGAAGTATAAGCTCATTCTCACAGAAAATGTTAGACACCACCTGGCTAAACTTGTATTGTAATCTGCCTGGCTGCAGTGACCCGCTGCAGCGCTGCTGGCAAATAAGACACGTGAATGGGTTGAGTCCAAGTTAAAAATAACAAGGGATAAATGACCTCACTAGGACTTAGGCCTGTGTTGTTAGTTTTTGAAACAGGCAGTATAGCCCAAGGCATAATTTTTTTTCTCTAAAGTTAATGAAGGTTTTTTTCCAGAGGAGAAGAAAACAAATTTGGTTGGTCTATGCATTTGTACTTTTTTTGTATTATAAAAAGTGACCAAAGCAAAAGATTACAATGTTTTAAAAAATGATGCAAAAAAAGGTACTCAAGGTTATCTGTTGGCAGTCCGGATTCACTTACTCAAGCGCTCATGAAATTTTCTCTAATAGCATCCCTCATTACCAGTTTCTTTCAAAACAAACCTGAATGGCATGTAGGTTGGCCTCTCCAACCGTTTCTTTCCCGCCTCTGCCTCTTTGTCATCCTCAGTCTCATGCAAGCAATTGTGCTCCAGGGCACAACTGTTTGCAGAGGTGATGAGCACGCTAGAGGAAGTAAGGTGTATTTATTTGTCACCTGTATTTACCCAATTGAAAACATCTATCTTTTTCCACAAGACTGAAGTATTTTTTTTTTCTTTTCGCTTATGCGCAGTTAACTTAGATTTTAATTAAATTCAACTTATTTATATAGTGCCACTTTACTGTGAATGTCATTTCATGGCACTTTACAAGACAAGCTTTAATTTTATGTTGCTCTTACTGATCCAATTAGGGTAATATTTCTGCTTCCTTTGCCCCTTCCTAATTCTCCACTCTTTGTCCAAATCGACAACCACATCATAAATAATGCTGTGGTACCTTTCATTTCATCTTTTTAGATTACCCAAAAGTTTGAGGAGCATTTCTGTTAAAGGTAGCAGCCATGGTGTTGGTTCTGGGCAGGAGAATAAACAGCAGTATCTCAGACACCAAAGAATCACCAGTTGTCAAACGCAAGGTACTAAGTCTTCTGATTTTAAGTATATTTTATGTTAGCCACAATTTTTTAAACATATTTATGAATGTATTTTTTTCCTTCAGGTTTTGCCAGTTGAATGCAAAGCAGGCGATGTCTTTGACTTCTGCTCTGGTGCGTCACATTCAGAGGGAATCCTTCAGGTGTTCAATGAGTTCCGCGACTCCCGCCTTTTCACTGATGTGGTCATCAGCGTGCAGAGCCGCGAGTTTCCCTGCCACCGCGCTGTTCTCTGTGCCTGCTCTTCCTACTTCAAAGCCATGTTCTGCAATGATCACCGTGAGAGCAGGGAGATGCTGGTTGAAATCAATGGCATTGTGGCCGAGGCGATGGAGGCCTTCCTCAACTATGTTTACACTGGCCGTGCCAAGATCACCACCGAGAATGTCCAGTTTGTCTTTGAAACCGCCAATCTCTTCCAGATCACCACACTGCGGGATGCTTGTGCAAAGTTCCTAGAGGACCAGCTTGACCCATGCAACTGTGTTGGCATTCAGCGCTTTGCAGATGCTCACGCTCTCAAGCAGCTTGCTAGTCGCTGCAAAAGTTACGCCCTGGCAAACTTCTCAGAGGTGTCACACCACGAAGAGTTCCTTGACCTACGGGTTGAAGAGCTGAAAGACTATATTAGCAGAGAAGATTTGTCTATCAGTAAGGAGGAGATAGTGTTTGAGGCAGTGATGAAATGGGTGTACCACAACGTGGAGCAAAGGCGACCCATGCTAAAGAGTTTGCTGCAGCACGTTCGGTTGCCCCTGCTTCACCCCAATTACTTCGTCCAAACAGTGGAGGGAGACGAGCTCATCCAGAATGCTCCAGAGTGCTACCTGCTCCTCCATGAGGCCAGGCGCTACCATGTGCTAGGAAACGAAATGATGTCACCCAGAACTCGTCCACGCAGGTAAAGAAAATGTTAGCATTTTTTGGTATGAGGAAGGTTTCAGGCAACTTAAATATGAAAGTCTGTGGAAGTAGTGTGACTTCAAATGATTAATCTTTCCTCAGAAAGAGATCCTTTTTTTTTTATATCCGTCTGCCATTGCTAATGAACTCTGTGCTCCTGGCTGCTGTGGTTGTGGTGTTGTTGTACATGCTTGTGAGCGAGACACAGACAGGGAGTGTTAATGTGCTGAAGAGACAAGTTTGGCGCTCACTTGGCTTTGTTTTGTCGCACTGTCTTGAAATGTAAATGATAGAGGGGAGCCAGACATGTTCAAACATAGATTTTTAAAAAAAAAGATATGATGCAAGAAATACCAATCAATTGAAAATGTTGAGTCTTGTTATCATACCACAGGTGAAGCTCACATCACGTTTTTTCTTTCCTGTGTTCCTGTTCGTTCATCAGTTTACTGGATTTTTATTTATTTTTGGTAGTTTGTTCTTTTGTTGCTGTAGAGGTGTCCAGTTGAACTATTTAACAAAGGACAAAGGCTAGAGCTGACTGATACTAAAAATGAGCATATGGTGGACTGTCCCCTAGCAAACAGCAAGGCAGCTGCATTGGAAATTTGAAACGCTGCAATGGTTAAAATGGGACCAGTTCCAGTCAGTTATTAAGGCTGTGTAACATGTATTTCAGGTATATTGTCATCATACAAGCTGAGCTGTTCAAATCACCAAACCAGTTGAGCAGTTCATCCCTTACTTTATTGTGTTCTCCATTTGCCTAGAGGGCCAAAATGGTGGTCAAAACAGATCCTCTATTTTCTGGCTTTGTTTGTACACCAGAGCCTCTGCTTTCTTCAGAGGTGCCAGGGATATAATTGATCTGTTGTACACACACGCCAACAGATGTAGCTTAACCGCTTGTGTGCAACAACGTCTTTTAGTTGTGGGGGTGTGTGTGTCTGTGTGTATGTAGACAGCTAAGCACACAGCTGAAGCCCATCAACACCTGCCAGTGTTGGGTCTGCTTTCTCTCACATCCTAAGGAAAAGCTGTAGCTGTGTGTATTCATCAGCCTAAGAACAAACCTTTATGATCTTGGAGATTCAGCTCAAGTCTTCTTTCTAACCATGTCTTATGCTGATGTATGTCTATAATGATCTGAATTTTCCCTTGAAGTTAATTATAAATTGTGCCTTTTGACAAATGTGGATTTGCATGCAAAGTTCCTTCACAGGGTGACAGCAGAGAGCATATTTAGCCTAGTTTGTCTGTTAAACTGATTGGAAAATGTTTATCTTGTCTTTTTTTTTATTTGTTGTTGCTATTATATCTCATATTTTTATTTCTGACATCTACTCACTCTTCTCCGCACAGGTCGACTGGTTACTCAGAGGTGATTGTAGTGGTTGGAGGTTGTGAGCGAGTGGGGGGCTTCAACCTGCCCTACAATGATTGCTATGATCCAGTCACAGGGGAATGGAAATCCCTGTCAAAGCTGCCTGAGTTCACCAAGTCAGAGTATGCTGTCTGTGCCTTGCGCAATGACATCTTGGTGTCTGGTAAGATCATGTTGTATTTGTAACATGCTGTGTATTGGCAACATTTTTTGAAGTCTTAAAATCAAGCAAACTAAATTAGTCAAACCAAAATGGAAGGTCAACAATTCTGGCATCAATCTGGTGGGTTGGTCAATGGGATCTCTGTATTTCCTTACCTAAGCTTTACCTTTTACCTATGCCATTGATCTGGAAGCACATGTTGCAGAAAAAACTCCTTAATGAAAGCAGCTATTATTGAAAATCATTTTTATTTAAGCAGTTGTGACAGTGACATGCCCTACTTCGCTGTGTAAATAGCGAAGTTGGGCTATTTACACAGCAGACATTAGCATACCACTGTATCTGTTTTTCTTTCCTGCTTTGTTGAGGATGATTAACTACCAATAAATATTTGCAATGAAGAAAATACTTTTCCATATTTATGTGCTAGGAAGTTAATACTCCTTCTTTCAAGTATCTTCCTGAAAAACTAGTCAAAGTCAAGTTCATCTTAATTATTTAGAAGGACAATGTTATTCCAAACAAATAAATAAATCATTGTACACCTTTAAAGTTAGTACTCATCTTTCTTACCATCCAGTATTTTTAATACTGGCAAGAAAGCCTATGATCAATTTTCCCCTCTGTCATATTTTAAAGCCTTGGCATCTTTTATTGAAAACATCTGGCTGAACTCTCAAAGTTCAGTACTAGGAGACGCCTTTATTTGTTAGCCGACTCTTATTATTTAGTTAATCTCTGTTGTAACAGATTTCATAGAGCTGCATGTATAACACATTCTAGAAACACTTATTGGTTTCTAAAGATTTTACAGTGAAGAGCTTTGGAAGAAAATCCAAATTACATCTGTATGGCCTCCTGGAAACTGCTTCGTTTTTTAAATTAACTGTGTGCCAAGAGAGCACTAAGTCTCCTCTGAGAGAGAAAAAAATAAGACCTAGATTATGCAAGACATTTCTATGACCTAATTTATTTTAGCAAATGAATACAGATTGTTGTTAAGCTTAAGGGACTTAAGTTCTGCTTCCAGGTTGCAGCCTGTAGAATAGCTGCAAATTGTTTAAGGGTTGATGCACATTTTTCCTTTGGTAAAATTATTTTAAAGAAAATTCTATTATGCAAAGTGTGGAGAGCCATCGGTACTGGTTGTGTTTAGACATGCTTTAAAGAAACTATTAACATTAATGCAAATAAACGGCTGAGTAGCGTAAGAAAAAAAGCAGAAAAGCAAGTCAAAAGCGAGGGGAAAAAAATGAAAAGTTTCCCCCTCAGCAAAGAGTCTGCTTTATTCTGTGCATGTGCCAAGTCCTCACGTGAGTTATAAATCTGCTCTTGTGCGCTGCTTAAAAACATACATTACTCCTCCCCCACAGTTTTATGCCCAACACATACAATACATATGCATTACTTGTTTATAGTCTTATGGTCCTCACTGCCCCATTTTTTTTTCCATTGTTAAGCATTTGATCTTAACAATGCTGATTGTATTTTTGTCCTCTATACTTTTAACAACACTGGTGTGCATTCCTCCTGTCTGTGTCTGTCCCTTTTCACACAGGAAACTGGTACAAACACAGGCCTTCCAGCCTGTACCCAAGCACAGCTGCAGCCTGTAAAATGCTTGGCTCAGCTGCACATACAAAAAGTATTGTTTCACTATCCACTGACAGGAAGCGTGCCAATGTATGGATACAATTTCACTGTCATATAAATGAGCATTATATGCTGGACCAAAGCTAAACGATCCTCATACATTGTTGCAAGTTGCAGCCGAAAGCTGGAATAAAAGCTAATTTTTACATTTATTTCACACAGACTTTATTGGAACATTCAGGTTTTGGCTTGTTATTTTAAACATTATCTTTCTAAATCCCCTTTTCTCTTTTAAGAAACTCTTGTTCCACTGACATGTTCCATCTTACAAATTTCTAATTGAGGCCTCAAGGGCAACAAACTGTCTGGCTCTTTAAATATCTGGCGGATTATTAAGTAGGCACATGCTGGGTCTAACTTGCTTTGCAAATCTTTATCTGTCTTTTTGCTTAATTTGAAATGACTGAATATTGTTTCTTCATTATCAAATAAACAATATAGTGTGTAAGCATGCAGTTGGATAGGCCTGAAGATAATGGAATGCATTGAGAATATCTAATGTGTAATATCTAATAGTGCTTCTCTGTGATGAGTGGTGAGAGGTTTATTGTGAGATTTCAGGCACATGTTGGCGCTTGTTGAATGCATGCCTGTGACACAATAACATACTTATCATTGTTCCTTTTTTTTATCTCAAACAAAACCAACTTTTTTTTCCTTGTTTTTTTTTTTCTGTACAAGCCTATGAAATGACTCCAATTCTAAATTTACCCTTTGTGATCTCTCTCAATAGATTTGAAATGTGTTTTGCTGCTCTAGCAGTCAGTTAACAAATTTAGGTGTAGATATGCATGTATCCTGCATTTGAGCTGGAGGCATATATTTAAAATAAGACATGGCAGTTGATAAACTTTGTATGCGTGTCTGGCCAACAGATAATTTTTGTTTGAAATCTTTTTTTTTCACATAAAGTTGTCAAGATTGTAATAATAATATTGTATTGCATTTGCAGGAGGACGCATTAACAGCAGGGATGTGTGGCTGTACAACTCCCAGCTCAACCTTTGGATCAAAGTCGCTTCTCTTGTCAAAGGCCGCTGGAGACACAAGATGTGTGTCCTACTGGGCAAGGTATTAAAAAAATGTAAATCCTGATGTTTCAAATGGGGTTTTTAACTCTTTTATACATCCCAGCTTCATATTTTAACTGCTGCTTGAACCACAGCAATGCCAGGCTTGTCGCCGGCTGAAGTTGCATAGTTGCGTAATTCTCACTGCCGGGGATGTTTTGTACGAGATCCAACAAACTTAAATACTTCAGTCTGGCCTTTGGGTAAAACAGTTTGGAAACGGATCATGATGCAAAGCATCTGCTGTGGGTGTCTGGGGTTTGTTTGCTCCATATAGAAGATGGTGTTTTTTGCATGCAAACTATCTGGATTGCAGCAAGATTTGGTACATGACCCTAAATAGTAGAGTAAATGTTACGGCGAGGCTGTAATCCTTGTTTACAAAAACTCTGTTGAAGGATTCTTTAGAAAAATTTGAGGGGAAGGTAAAGTACTCATTGTTTACTCACAAAATGAATGATTCGGTCTGGTGTAGGTGTTATTGAGAAATTCTGAAGAACTTGGTAAGATAAAGAGTATGAGGATGTTCAGGCACAATGTTCAGGCTTAGTGGTTGACATGCTGGTCTCTTGTAGTCCTTGCATACAAAGTGATGACTCACTAATGTTAGAGTTTCATAGTATTTTTTTTGTTATCACACTTACACTAGAAATTTTCGATTAAAATCTCGTTTATGTCAGTTGTCAGATTTGAAAACAGATGCATTGAAGTAGATAAGTTGTGGCTTCATTCTGGACAGGTGGACATTCTTCTCTGAGGGCAGTGTGAGTTCAGCGGATGAGTGCCAGCACTTCATGCTTCCAAGTTAAGAACAAGCTGAATCCACTAGTCTGTATCAGGCTTCATCCGTCTCAGCACCAGCAATAGATAGCGGGCAAAGCAGTTGACAAATATCTCAATACATATGAAATCAAAATGTTAGACTACATTTCAGACCATATAAAATATATGATACAATGTTTATGTAGGAAAATAAATTCATCCTACTGAGCGGAAGCTGTATAGACTAGATGGTGGTATCCAAAAATAGCACAAATGACTTATGGCTTAAATATCTCATGAAATGTAATGCATGTTTTTGTTAATAATGTGTAAAAAGAAGGACTAAATAATTGTAATACATAAATTAGCATAGCTTAACATGCACATAATGTACAGTCTTAATTTAAAGCTACAGATCTTTTACTGACCTACATGTACATGCTTAAACACAAACATGCTGAGCATAGATAAGCGCAGGTATTCCTGGAAAGTTTCAGCCTCAAACTGAACTCTGATTGATTTAAAAAATCATGGCTCAAGGAGATTTGACCTATGACTTCAAAACTGCACCCAAAATTCCTAATTGTTTTATCACTGCAAACACATTTGATTTGTGCTCCCACAACAATGTGCAAATTAGCATGGCGGTTATAATGTGGCTATAAATAGGCAGTACTCAATACTTGAAAAGGCTTTTGAGGTGTAAATTTGAATCTCTATTTGTTTAAATACTATTTAGCTACACATCAAGATTGCAAAAATACTTTTTAAAACTGTTGTAGGACTATTATGTATACATGTAAATGTGTGTGTATATATATATATATATATATATATA
>CAEFZY010026959.1:0-10321 GCA_903066815.1 Brachyrhaphis roseni
TAAAGTCATTAACTCTTTTTATGCACAATTCATTTTTTCATACAGACAGAACAACACTTTAGTTTCAATAAAACATTTATTAGTTGACTTGGATACATTTGTTCTATTTGTTAGCGCACACATTTAGTTAACATATGTATTTATATCAATTTAAAGTTAATTTTGTTTGCTTAAGATTAACTCTTTGTTTGTTTTCCTGCTGGTATTTACCTGACCTGGAGTTGCCAGACAAAAGATGGGGCCCAGAGCTCAGCAGGCTTAATGCTGATTGGACTGAACCACTAGTTCAGTCCAATCAGATTGAACTAGTGGTTCAGTCTGATTCCTCCTGCCAAATTCAGGAGGGATTTGTAGTTTCTTTCTTTAGACAGGTTTTTGTATTTAAGTAAATATAATAGTAAAATCAGTGCAAAAAAAAAAGGCTTTAGCAGGAATACCAACATGCAGAAGCATTATCTGATGGTTCCTCCCCCCCACACCACCGGGCCGCAACAAAATTGCCAAGTCTTGACAGGTCCGTGGTAATAAAAAGGTTGGGGACCACTGCTTTGGATGATCGGACATCATCCTGAACTCAGAACCTCTTCATCAAATTCAAATTCAAAATCACTTTATTGATCCAAGAGGGGAATGAAATAAAATGCTAAATGAAATAAAGGTTCACTCACGTTGTCCTCCTGAAATCCTTCTGCAGTGTGGGATACTCTGGCATCTTTCTGATGTCCTCCCAGTCTTTATCTGCACACAGAGCAAACATGTAGCTGCTTCAGGGCTAAAACTGGTCAAATTAGCAAATTCCTCCGACATTTGTGTCTGTGTATTTGTGTTGCCTTTTCAACACACAGCTTAAAGTACAAAATGAAAGCTAATATAGCTTTCATTAGCTTTCATGTGGTGTTTGAAGCACCACATTGCTTCAAACAAACCAATGTGGTGGTTTGTTTGAAGCTGTGGTTGTGTGTTCTGGATGCAGACCTGCAGGGAAACCCATCACACTGAATATCCTGTCCAGCTGGTCATGGTGGAAAGGGTTGCTGGTCTTGATGTCCTCCTGGCGACAGTGGAAGATGGGCTCCGACGTTAGCAGCTCCGCAAAGATGCAGCCAATTGCCCAAATGTCTGATGTAAACACACACACACCCACGCACACACACATACACACAGTTTTTAATCAGTGTTGCTTTGATTACAACTTTGAATCAAGTAGATGAAGGGAGGAGATGAAAAGAATGAAAATAATTGCTAAGTATTCCTTGGCAAAATGGTGTGTGAGGGATTTTAAATGTTATTTATTGGTTTATTTACTGTTCATCTTTTCAGTCTTACCAGAACTTGATCGACAACTTTTGTGTTTTTATTGACTAGTGGTTGAAGATGTGGAATGTTAGCGTCACGCCCTGCAGTTAAATATTAATTGTTGGGGTGTTGTTGTTTTTATTAACATTTGCTGAAAAATGTATTACCCACTGGGACATTAATGAAGATGACTGAATTCTGAATCTAAAAATCTATTTTATTTATCTGGTGTCTCCAAATCCAACCTTCTGAAACAACAGATATCTTTGTCAGTAGGCGGCGATAAGGTCAAGATTAACATCAAATTTTAGAAGATTCTGATCATAGGTAAAGATTCTCAAAAAAATCTCCGTTTATGTTTCAGTAGAAGGTTCAAATGCTACAAGAATTTCTCAATTCAACAAAAGAAAAAAAAATCTGTGTTAATGTGAATAGAGGTGAAGTTCTACTTAAAGATTCAACTAATTTGTTTTTTAATTTGTACGAAGCATTCAGCCCCTTTACGTTTTACTGATTTCTACAATATAATGACAATTAAATACAGAGATACGTAACATAAATGAAGTGACTGCAGAAATATTCATCCCCTTCAAGTCAGTGGTTAATGGATGCCTCTTCAGCAGCATGCCTGTTTCATATCTCAATGCTGGGATGAATCACACTCACCGATAGCTTTGGTGTAGTGCCGGGCCCCAAGGAGCAGCTCAGGGGCCCGGTACCAGAAGGTCACCACCACGGGGTCGAGGTCTGCCAGGGGCTTCAGGGGAGAGTTGAAGAGTCTGGCAAACCCCATGTCAGCTGTGTGGTGTTCACAGAAAAGACAAGATGTGGTGAGCAAACAAAGGAATTATGTTACGGTGACATGAGTGAAGGATGCTGTGATTCTCACATGTGACATTCTTCTAAAGCCCTCTAGAAATGTTCCAGACACACTAATGAGACTGTAAAACGGTGCAGATGTCCAGCATGTCCTCTGCCTATCAGAAGAGCTTTGAAATTTAGAGACACTTCCTTACAATGTTGCACAAAGAACCATTTAAGGAGATGCACTGATAACTTGTACATGTGAGGCATGTAGCAAATAAGCAATAAATCAAT
The DNA here is from genome assembly GCA_903066815.1 of Brachyrhaphis roseni. Taxonomy (NCBI): domain Eukaryota; kingdom Metazoa; phylum Chordata; class Actinopteri; order Cyprinodontiformes; family Poeciliidae; genus Brachyrhaphis; species Brachyrhaphis roseni. The sequence goes on from CAEFZY010026959.1 coordinate 2,395, forward strand.
TAATCACATGATAAATTGAGATTATTCAATAATTCCATTTGCATGATTTATTGTTTTTCTCTCAAATTTTTTTCAAAGCAATACAAATCTCCAAAAATTGGCATTATGTCCAAAAAAGTCTGATTGGTGTATCTGTAATTTAAAAGCCTTGAAAATAATTGTACCGTTCGAGAAGCACAAGCCAATTTGATCAGTTTCTTTCAACATTGAAAACTGAAGATATAAACTAACTGAGAGCAAAGTTATTCCCATCGCACTTCTCTTGACTTCTGGTCTGGTCGCCCCCGCAGCTCAGCCGGAGTCAGTGTGTCCGGTGCAATCCTCCCTAGCAGTGGAGCTACAGAGTATGGCTGCACTTCATTCTATTAGTGGGAGGGTTTAAAAATAGATTCCAGTTCTGCAGCAATACCCTCCAACAGTCTCTTGCCAGATGGCTTATGTAACACTGATCTGGGCTCCCAATTTAACCTTCCAAAGGAAGGGTTAAACACTGACCAGCCTTACTGACCCACTGCAATGATGATATCACAGTCTCTGCATTGTATTTCAAACAGACATAAAAACATAAAAAATTGTTACCAATTTTAACTCTCCCTCGTTCCGGACCTTCTCCCATCACCAGGATGTTGGCTGGTTTCTGCACAAGACAAGGAGAGCACACTTTAAACACAACAGAGAAGGGAAATGCTTGTGCAGAAATTAGGCTCAGACAAGATAAAGCAACCCTGGAGAAGAGAAGCTGTCCTCCTACCACTTCCTGTCAACTTTGTCGTTGCCGACAGTAGTGATATCCAGTTGTTGATAGGTGACTCATGACGTGAAAGAACTGTTTCCATTGCAGTTTTGCAAAATACACTAATTTTGATATGGCCAAAAAAACTACAGCATCCTAGTGCCAAAACTTTATATCGAAAAACAACTTTATCAATATCACCATGTTCCCATTAAGCTAATTTGTCTTCAAAATGGTAAAATGCGTAATTTTATGGTTACAGAGCCGACAGCTACTGTCAGCACATTCATGCAGGGATTGGTACCTCTGACCCTCCGAACAGGCTGCCTTACTGGTCACTAAACTGTGCAACCACATGACCGTATCAAACACAGATGGGAAATGAGGTTAAAGTCAGAAGTACACAGCTGATCCCCGAGATTTAGGTTAGAAACTAAACAAAAAAACATTAATTTGAGGGAGTGTAAGCTGTTATTTTGTTTCATTTTGTATTTGTATTTTTTTTTAGCATGAAATGAACATAGAGGTAAGCGAAATAAACAGTTATAATACAGAGAGGTCATGCAAACACCATTAATATTTTTTTTTCTTTTACCCTTTTTTTCTTCCCATACAATCAGAGAATTATAAACCTTCAGATGATGGCACGAGACATGCATAACAAAAGAAAAAAACAAAACCGTGTGGTGATCAGAATTGGATGGTTTTTATTTTGATTGGCAAAACGTGCTGGCTGGCTTGACGGAAACTCAAAAATCAAACCTTTTTCAAGACCACTGAATGCATCAGCTAGTGCCAACAACAATCTTGGATTTGAAAGTTGTTACTGAGAGAAGAAGACAGAAAGTTTTCCAGTTTTAGTATAAATCAAGTGTTCAAAAAGGTTTGCCTAGGTGTATTTATGTGGCAACAGAAAGCGAAACGTCAACAGGTGGTGGTCATTTCTTGAGATTTTTATCTTTAAGGTTTTTATCTTTAACGTTAAGAATAAGATAAAAAAAAAATCATGCTTAATTTAGGCTTTGCACACACATAACCGTGTCGTTAAAAAAACAAATATCTCCGTCGCATCGTTAAAAAATAATAACATGGTACACATGAGGTCGGTTTCAGAAGAGTTTTTATCTGCTTGAACCCACACCAACCATTCCGTAGTGTTGTTCTAAACATGTCAAACCCATAGGAAGCTAAAGCCTATGTCAACGAATCAGATTACTTCAAAACAACCACAACTTCCTGTTAGAAATTTGTGTGGTGATTTTAAATAGCATATTAAAATATAAAGTTACCAAAACACAAAACGATGTTGATTGGGAATCATATCAAAGCAAGAACATGGATATAACGGCAAATTATTTGTTACAGACTGTAATGCGAGGGATTCTAAATCTCCACTTTCCCCACATACATAAACAAATCCATATACAGAGATTTATTAAATCTCCACTGTTTTTAATTCTATTAAAGGAGGCCAAAATACATAAAATTATGTATAAAAAAAGTCTTTCTGTACTTTTCAAGACTTGAAAAATTACTACATTTTGCTCAATGGGAATATAGGAAAAAAAAATTTCAGAACATTAACTATGAATGAATGAAAAGAAAAACGCTATTTTTAAGCGATCATACTAAAATGAATGATCATTTATGGCCAGAAGAAAAAATATTTTCTATGCTTTTTATAGAAAATATAAAAAGCATAGAAAATATACCTTCAGATTAGACCTCTGAAGGTCTAATCTCACCATTCAATTCATAAGTAAAGGGAGTTCAAAGTTATCCAGTGGTCACAAAATGATCCAGTGTATATGTTTTAGATAACCACTGCTAAAGGAGGACGCGGTATCTGCATCTTTATCAGAGACTATAGATCACTAGAATCCGCTGAAGCTCCCAGGGTGTCTGCACATACATGAACCCACTGACTTCCCAGAGACCGACCTGCCTGGCAAACACACTGTGTTGCTATAGAGAAGGCACTAATAAGGAGGCCTATTATTCACACCCACCACATGACCTGCTGCCATCAGAAAACACAAAGAGGAGCATCTCTGAAAAGAGGCGACAAGTTCAAGCTCACTGGCTCATCTTTGGCGTTCCCCACGTATTCTGTGATCTGTAAATGAGGCCCATCTGTTAGTTACAGATGGGCCTCTGTAACTAACACAGAATGGAACAAATCAAATCATGTGACCTGAACAAAACAGCACATAAAAACTAAGTATATCATTGGTCTTGCATTTAAATTAAGTTAAAAACAAACAAATTAAAAAATGAACCAAAACAGACATTTTGTTTTGAACATATCCAGGGAGGTTCATTATTTCCAGTTGGTCAGTTTTAGAAATGGATCAGGAGCAGAGGGAAACTCTTCTCTGTCCCTGTGGGGACACAGAAACTCAGTCCTTAAGGGACATGGCCTCTTTTCACAGAACCATCTACATCTTTGTCTTCACAAATAGGCCAACCAGGAGCCAGAAGATCACTTAAACAACTGATAAACAGAAAACACAAAAGTCTATAAAGCAAATGTATCAAAAGTCAAGGTAGTTTTCCCCTTCCTGCTTTGCATAAACACATTAGCCTCAAATGGTAATTTTTGAGGGGGTTTGTTCCAGTTAGTACTTGGCTAATATATTTTAGTATCCTGAAATTTTGTGTTATATTTAGGAGACAAGTTTTATTTTTACTTTTTCTTTCTTTAGCTATGTTTAGTTTGCTCGTGTCTCTTTTGTAAGACCCACCGTTGATTCTGCTCTATCTGATTGGACACAGAATGAAGAACATTCTGTGTGTAGCCAACTCTAGAACACTGTAGGGCAAGGATCCTCAAGTCCAGGCCTCAAAGGCCAGTGTCCTGAGTCAAACAACCAGGTTGTTAGCAGGACTCTGGAGAACTTTGCTGCACACTGAGGAGGTAATTCAGCCATTTGAGTGAAGCGTATTGAACCAATGACACATCTAAAAGCAGAACACTGGCCCTAGAGGCCTGGATTTGAGGATCCCTGGCCTGCGTTATATCGGGCTGATATCTTTTGTGGTCACATTCCGTTCAATGTCAAAAGCAAGGCACTGAAAGAAAAAAGAGAAATGTGTAAACCACCAAACATTATATTTGGACTTTACAACTGTGAGCTGACCAACTGGATACGAAGCTGGTAGCACATGTATTTCTGTCCAGAGACAGAAATACAGACAACTGATGGTAATCATATGCTACGTCTTTGGATTGTTTTGTTGCCAGATATCCTGGTGCCCTCTGCAATGACATTGCTAAGGTTATCAAGTTTAAAATGAAAACTATGATTGTGATTTTACTCTAAAAAAAATTATAATATTTTAAGTTATAGATGGGTTACTATGTCGGTCTAAACTTTACCACTTCACAGATGCATCATTTTTCAGTGACACTCCTTCTTACTCCAGTCATCCATGTGAGATGTGATGGTTTGTAAAGCAAAGGACCTTAAGCTGGGTCACCTGCTAAGTCAATATGGCGTAGTCGGCTCCACATGGCCTGGATGCACTTACATAACCCCCGAGCCACACCGAACAGCTGGATGGGGCAAGAAAGGAGGCAGTGGGGGGACAAACAAATAGGGGGATGGGGACTGTGCAGCAGTACACAAGCCTGTTCCCAGACAGCCAGAGAAAACTATACAGCAGCACAAACTGAAGCTTATGTAACAGCCCAAGTACTGCAGCCGTGAAGGAAGTGGTGGTAGGAGCACTGCTCCCCATGGAGACACAGAGAGCTGGAGATTATACGGCTGCTGTGTCGCTGCTATCCTCTGACTTCTCAGAGGATTTCTGATACGCCACCAGGCGTCAACAGACACTCACTTTTCTTTCCTTGTTGCTCACACTCAGAGAAAACTAAACAAGAGGCGAGCACCTGCAAGACGCACGATAGTCTGGTCTACAATGAGAGCTAAAGAATTCCGCAAATGAGAGCTTGAACCTGCTACAATGGCAGGAAGCCCTGGCAATGAAACAGTACAACAACAGGACTAAGGGCAATGCATCACAGTTTTATCTGGTTTCACAGAAAATAGTTGTGGGAGGATGGAAGTGTTGGTGCACCGATAAGACTGGTGTGACCTTCAGAGAGCAAAACAACCACAATGCTGCTGTGGGAGAATTCAGACCCAAGGAGGTTTCACTTTTATCCTTTCAGAGTGAACTTCTGTTCAATCTGTTTTAATCTATGGTACAGTGTAAATTATTGTATATAATCCAGGTGAAATATAAGTGTTTTTCTACAGCAGTGAAGTGTTGGAGTAGCGCATGACTCCAGACACACTGCAGCACAGTTTTCATTTGTAGCTCTAATTTCCCACTGCAGTCGCTGCAGCTCGTTGTGTTTCATGTGTTGTAGGAGCAGCAGAAACAGTCATATGTGTTATCTTCTGTAATTTAACTCTGCTACTGCACGGCTGTAAAAGATAAACTTGTGAAACAAGCATCTTATCATCGCACTCATTTTCTGTGATACTTTCCTGATTTACTCATCTAGCCTTTTCAACTAAAAAACGTCAGCAAATGAAGTTTTTAAAGATATCAGAGTACTGGGGAACTCAGCTCTGGAAAGGCTTCCAATAACCATCGAGCAGCATGACGGTACATGTGCCTTACAGCAGATGGTCACAGGTTTGGTGTAGCTGACTCTGAAACAAAGCAGAGTGGCTGAATGCCAACATACCCCTGTGCAGGACCACATGTTCACGGCCCTTGTGCAGCTGCAGCAAACTCTCGGACCAAATCAGGACCGGTACCAGCGAGGATCTCGACACCCGGTTACATGGAGGACCCACAGCTTCAGCATGAGCTAATGTTCCCACATGGCAGCTTTATGACGACAGTGACCAGTCTACAGTTAAAACAAACCATAATATAGTTGTTTATTTGGAAACACCGTTCCAGACAGCTAATTACACTAAAAGCTTGAACCAGTGGGTCCACTGTTCGCCAACACTGGTTCTGTTCCAGTTCTGATCAGGTCTGTGCCTGAGGCAGAAATTGATCATGTCAATAGCTGCCTTTCTATAACAAATGAGTGCAAAACTTTGTCAATATTCCACTAATGTTGAAAAAACATAATTTCGTAATTGTGTTTTCATTAAATAAGAAAACATACAATTCACATGTGATTTAAATCACATGTGAATAACTTTGTTCATGCAACAAGTCATTAAAAAAATGCTCTACCATTATCCTCTAAATACTTCCTGTCATCTTCATGGTTTGCACCAGTCAAATTGCGCATTTATATGGTCAATATAAATGCAGCTAATAAGACAGATAAAGCTATTTAAGTCACATCCACTGATGGCTACAAACATCTATCTGGTGAGTTAGAACATAACACCTGAATGTAAAGAATAAACTACAATTAATTTGAAACATTAGTCTGAAGGGTGAAAAAAAAGACAAATTTGTGATCATTTTAGAATCTGCAGATGACTTGATCAACCCATCGGCTGGATATCAAAAGACTGAGAGTCAGCTCATTTTTTACTGACAGGCTGCAATTTCAGTTTAGCCATGGCTCTTCCTATTGACACTATCAGTTTTTAAGGTTTACACATAAAGACAAAGTCCAAACCACGGTTCAGTCCAGTTTAAGACAAAAAAAAATGCACTCATCAGACATTTTATTAGGTACACTTCTCAATTGCTTGTTAGTACAAAGAGTAAATCAGCCAATCCATTGCCAGCAACTCTCTAGGTGTTGCTGCTGGTGCCGGTCAGGCTGGTCTGAGTGTTTCAGAAACAGCTGATCTAATGAAATTTTTTCACATAACCTTTGGATGGGTCTGCAGAGAATGGTCTGAAAAGTCTACAATATTCAGTCAGGAGCGGTTGTTTAGATGAAAATGTCTTGTTGATGTCAGAGGAGAATGGGCTGACTGGTTCCAGATGACAAATAACCACAACAGTAGCTAAAATAACCACCTGTTACAACCAAGTTATGAAAATGCCATCTCTGACTGCACAAGGCTTGAAGCAGAGGGGCTACAGCAGCAGAAGACCACACCAGGGGACACATCTGTCCACTAAAAACAGTAAACTATGGCTACAACAGAGCTAACTGCTAACAGCGGAGCTAACAGTGGAGACAATTTTTCATTTAGCGCATTAGCAATTTGCTAACTTTGAGAACATTTAGCACACTTAGCTTTCCTTGGATTAATTTTTGCAGATAAATTCTAAGGTGCTAATCTATCTGGTTGTTTTCTGAACTTTCAGCTAAAGAAAGTTCCAGATCTGTGCTGAAGGTTTGGAAATCGACTATTAAGAATTCAGAAAGTGATTAGATGTTTATATTCATGCCTCTAGTGGGTGAAGACTGTTTACGCAGCAGTTCTTTTTCCTCTCCACAGGTTCTTGAAAACTGGCGTTAATTCTGTACACAGAATGCATCACTGTAAAATAGTAAACAGTTTAAAATCTACTGATGTCCTGAGAGCTTTCTGATCGAAGACCCATTGGTGGTCAGCTTGGCAAAATAAGCAAAGGAGTTAGCAATACTCGACTGTAAAACTGGAACCATAAAAAGAAATAATTCATTCAAATAATCACTTGCTGAAGTACAATGGCACAGGTAGCACTTTAGCTTTAGATTCTGCTAAATACCATGTTGGTATAGCGCCTTAGTGTTAGTGGAAGTGTAATGTTTATGATTAGAATTATGATAATCAAGGCGTCCTTAAGATTGTCGAAAGGGGAAAATTGTTACAAAAATTGATAGAAACATCTTGCCGTGTGAACTAGGACCTAACACTAGTGAGCTGACTTTACTCCATGATCCAAAGATTCCAGATCTCAGTCCAACAGAGAACCGTTGGGATGTGGAGGAGCAGCACATTCACATCATGGATGTCCAGTAGATAAATCTACTGGACATCCAGTAGATAAATGTCCAGTAGATAAATCTACTGGACATCCAGTAGTGGATAAAAAAATTTTGAGGAATGTTTCAGATATGATTTTGGCTCTATGTCAAAACATTAAGGCAGAACTAATAGTACGATGTAATAAAGTTGCCAGAGAGTATATAGATGGACATCAAACTGGGAAGAGTCAAAATGCCATTAAATATGATTCCACCATCTTGTACTACACTCAACTATACACACAACCTCATGCAGAAGACCTGTCCTCAGTGAGAGCATTTCTTTCCTCACTGGATTT
>CAEFZY010026972.1:0-41489 GCA_903066815.1 Brachyrhaphis roseni
TTTTGGGCCCAATTCATCATTTTTGAATTATTTTGGATTTTTTTTGTAATAAATTAAGACTTATTTTGAAATTCTTTCAGTGTCTCTCTGGCTGGTCTATGCAAAACCCTCACAGGAAGACAATCTGAGTCCATGTTTTTTTAGTGTTTTGGACACAAAACATGCAAACGTACAGAGCCATGGACATTCCCATGGCTCTGTAAAACCCGTAAAACTGTTCATTAAACATAAAGAGGCACTATGAGGTTTTTCTGTGACTCTGCATGGGTACATTAATGGACAGCAGACAGTGAAAGAGGCAAACATTCAAACAAATGTACACCCTGCTTTAGCCAACACTGGACAGTCAAGCACATTCACGTGCAGACACACTCTGCCACTGTTTTTCGACCTGAAAGACCTCCATTGTCAACGGCACCATCCCCAGATGCACATCTCGAATCTTCACAAACTTGAATTTTAAAATATGCAGACTCTGATCCAACCCTGACAAAAGCACATTTTCTAAGCAAGGGGAGGGAAGCTAAGCTTATATAAACAAGCGGAGGACAGTAAAGGGACAGATGGATGTGATCGGCGGCGTTCGCACTGTGGGATTTTAACAGACTTTATAGATTACGGGGAATGAAGAGAAACAAAACAAGGACACACTTTTGGGAACTAACAAGCTGCTGCGAGAAGGCAGACTGAAGGAGCAGGACTAGGAGAGGACGAGAGGACAGATAAACTAAAGACAAATTGAGGGATCAGTCTGAGCACGTGAATGCATTTAGTTTCCATCTGTGCTGCACCAGGCCTCAGACTGGCGGTACACAAGCTGCTGGTTGCACACCAACTGAGAGCAATTTTCCCTGCGACAGCCAGTTGACCGATGAAGTAAGCACTGTGGAGAAGACTTCTGATGAGCCACTTTCTGCTTTGCCCGAGGTGTCAGGGCCATCGCCGTCAGAGCTCATCGTGTTTACAGCGGGACACAGAAAAAGGGCAAGGCGTGTGTGTGTTGTGATATTAAAATGATATCCACTCTTTATTCCACCAGATAGTGCTCAGCGAGGTGTGCGGTGCTGCTCGTCACGCTTTGTTTTACTCGCTTATGGATACACTCACACACACACGTCACAGAGCTGCACGCCTCACCAAAAGATCACATCAGGTTCTGATAATCAGCGGCTCTCTGCCACGACCTTAAACGCAGCAGGTTTCAGATCAGCGCCTGTAAGTAAGTGTGTCTCTGGATTCCAGCATGTGGTTCTGTTGCAGCCGGTAGAGCAGGATGCATAGGAAGTGTTAGAAAGGTCGATGCTGCACGATCATGCAGGCTGATAACCTATGATTATTCTGAGAAGTGGAAATTACCATGAAAAATCACTCTCCATTCATGCTGCAGTGTACAAGGAAGTGTATTGATGAGACCCGAGCATCCACGTGAATAATGTTATGGACAAATGGCAAACGGAAATATCTGAAACTAAAGCAGCTTGCTGAAGCCTTTGTGAGTTGGCCATTCAACACAGACCAAGTACTTTCACTCTCAATCTTTAAAGTGCAGCACTTGACTTGAGGAGTTTTATTTAACTTTAGATATCTCTAGATGAGTTTTAGTGAGTGAGTCAGTCTCTCCAGAGCTCTGGTTTTGGGTATATAGCTCAGAAGAACATTGACTTCTGATACTTAATTTGCATAGAAACTTTCCTTTTTGATCCATTTGAATACAGTGTATTTGAGAATTTGCTTGAGGATTCAGTGATGCAGCATATTGCTTCCAGCCTCGAAGATAAGTTGGACTTGCTTTGGAAGACAGTTTTGGGCTATATCTAACTAAATTACATGGATTTTGATGTTTTCAGGTACAGAGTAGTGTGGTTCTATGTTGACATGCAGACCGTTTGCTGGTGTGGTTAAGGGTCGGCTGATCATTAGAGCTCCTTTTCTTCAGAATATCTGTTTCTCAAAGTGTGAAACTGTGGTACAGCGTTGTTGATTAGATTGTTGTTCATTCAGTCAGTTGCATAAGTGCATCTGTTTGGAAAGAGAACAGCATTGCCCTGTACTTCCATTTGAAGATCTGGCACAAGAGAAAAAAAACCTTTGTATTTTTGGATTGCTTTCTCACATCGGAAATGTGCATTTTTAGACATTTCCAGCTGTCTAAATGATTGTTTTTCTTATAGACTAGCAAAAGTTGCTATAGTCTGCTGAGAAACTGACACGTTAACTCTTGTCTCTTGATGGTTTGTGATGTAGAATTTAAGATACTAACTCTGTGGTTACCCAGAGCTCTTAGAAACTGCTGTGTTACCCACGTAAGCCTCTAACTGCAAGCTCGTCCTGTGTGTCCTTGCTACAAAAACAAGTTTCATTGCTTGTGCTCTGATAGAGGGTTCTTTCTTTAAGAGTTCTTTTATTTAAGTGTCGTTCCCAAACAACTTGTGTCTAACAGCACTGAAGTAAAAGCCGAGCTGCCTCGCACGTGTCTGCAGCATTGCAGTGGAGAACAAATCCAAGTGCATTAGTGCATGAGTGAGTGTGTGTTCAGAGCCGTGTCTCTGTAGCAGTTCAGGCAGGGTTACAGAAGAGTCATTGATCAAATCTGCACAGCCACTCACACTTGCAGGCTCAGACATACACACAACACACATCTTCGACCTGAATACACAATGAGGCCTGTCCGGAGCTCTGGCCTCTGCTGCCTCCTCCCTGGATCTTTCTCGCTGACTCTGCACAGCCTCGTCCTGGTCCTGCTCTTACTCTTCATCACTCGTAAGTTCATGCAACGGATTTACAGTTGTAAATTGAATGAGATGTTCTGCATTCACTTAAGGCTTGTGAAGCCAAGTCCACCTTTTAGGGGGCTTGATTTTGTAAGTTTATTTGATACAGAATTGCATCTTTTTTATTTTGCACATTTGTCTTGATATTTAAGAACTTTATTCTTCACTTAAACATTGTGAACCAGATTATGTCTCACCCCTCCTTCAGATCAAAAAACATTAATACTTTGCTACAATAAAAATAATGTTGAGCAGTCCATCAGCCATCAGTTATATAATAAATCTAATGAATATACCTTTTATTTAAAAGAGTTATTATAATTTTTTTTTAAATGGTTAAAGGACATCAAACTACAATTATTCAAAATCACCCAGGCTGAAATTTAAAATATTCCTGCTTTATGATAGCTGTCAGTCGGTTACAAGGTGTCTTATTTAGTATTGATATTATACTATATGTAAACACATAGAGTGATACTTTATAAGTCACTCAAGGTGCAAACTGTTTCAAGGAAGAGACTGCCTTATGTCAGAGTTTTTTGAGGATTTTTTGTTTGCTTCAACACTGTCAAGAAAATCAGCACCAGGGCTTTGTGTCATGTGGTGACCATACAGAAAGGGCTCGACAGACTCACCTGTAGTGACTTTGCCTTGTTGTACATTGTGCTGTCATCATTTATTCATTTATTTTTTTTATCTGTGTAATGCTGAAACAAGTCTGGAATGCAATATTTGAAAATTGTCCAGTACACCCACATCCCAGTATTAGATAGTTTTGTTTGTTTTTTTTCAATGGCATATGAAGAAATAATGCCATGGGAAAAAACACAATAGCGTTGCCTTAATGTGCATTGACTACTGTAGCATAAACAAGTTGATAGCCAGATAAAACAGGCTGCCATGTACATTTCATCCAAAAAAATAAAAAATAAAATTCCACATGTTCCATGTTACGCTATGTTGTGTTCACTGGTGAGCACCAAGTTACTTCGGCATGCCAGATGCTTGAAAGTGAAAGCAAAACTAAACACCTAACTTCCTTTCCGATAAATTTTACCAATACTTACCTGACCACTTGGGGGCACTAATGGAGCATTGAAATTTGATTTCCAGATGGTTAGAAATTCCCTAAACATAATTAGGTATTCTGTTTGATTATGCTGAAGACAGTGAATTCCACATTCTTGATCTCAATACACTAATGTATCACATACAGACCTACAGCATCTAATCATTTCTGCACATAGCAGCACACTTGGGAAAATACAGAACATTTTTCTCAACCCTCTTCTCCCCCAGTTGTTTGCAACAAATGTTGCAAATCATTGCTTTAGCGGGCAATAGATAGATTTCAGACTTTTATTTCAGATTCAATGTCCAACTGAAAAAAGTAACAAAATAACAAACTACCAAACAAGTATCTATGAGTTGGGGGAATGAGCACAAACATGTGCTACCACTGACAAAACAAGCCACTTTTTTGTGAGGGCAATTTCTGTTCATTTAAAGGAAAGTCCTTACAGATGCAAGCTTAGATGCAGCTGTAAAGAGTTTCTTTTATCTTAAAATGGAACTCTGTTGTGAATATGAGAGTGATTTTTGCAGCATAATAGTAAATTAGACTAGGAATAGTGCTAACCACATGAAATGTCTTATTGTGGAATCACAAAAAGGCAGTTTTTGAAATGTTTAAAAGGATTTAATTAAACCAGAATTAGTAATGAATATTAAGAACTAGGAGGAGTTTATATAAAAGTAGGACCTACCAGAAAGATTTAATGATACAGTGGCTGGACCAAACGATCTAAATGTAAATTTAATCAAAATAATTAAGAAGCAGAGTCAGAGATAAAAAAAGTGGTTTAAGTCTTTTTTTATCAGCTTATATCAGAGAAATCTAATCAAAGAAAGCTTGACTCTCAAGACAAACCAAAAGAAAAGGTGGTTAAATAAAGAGTGATGTGGAAAGGTAAAGCTTAACAGTCCAATATGTATCAACAGAGAAACTAATTGACAAAAAGAATGCAAGTTTTGGTCAGATAGTGTTATGCAAGATGGGAAGGGAGGGAGTGGCTGAAGGCGGAAAAAGAGAAAAAAGTGAGACAGAGATGGAGAACAGTGCATTCAGTGTGTGTATGGAATAAAGACAGAGATGGAGGGGATTGGTACAGAGATAAAACAAGGCACAGGGCCTCAGAGAGAGTTGCATGGAGCCAAGACATGAAGCAGAGTCATAAATTGATTGAACACAGGCTTTGGAAAACTCAGAGGTGGAGGGAAATGTCTATTAATGCATCTTTTTAATCCGTAGGGGTGTTTTGGTTTTATTACTGCTGCTCAATGGGAAACTAGAGTAGCATTTTGCTGAAGTTTTAATTCAGTTTCTTGTTTTTTGGGGGGGGGTTTTTCTGCTGATGTTAAGGAGGGATTTTGGATCGGGTGACAATGAATGTTGGAGTACAAGAATAAAAAGGGGATTGTGTCTTGGCAGCCATCTTGGTTATGTAATTAATGCCAGTAGAGCATTTTCATTTTGGCTTTGAAATTATGCTGCTTACACACGTTTAATAAATATTTGGTTTTAAACAATAGTCACAGTATTTTCTCACAGACATCTTCCAATTATGTTTTACTAGCCTCTGGTTTATTTTTTTCTCTTTTAAGTAGTGTTAAGACCAGCTCTTTTGGCCGCTGTGAGTCTCCTGTGTCGTTGCAGATGTGTAATAGCCCTGTAAATTTCCTTTAAGCTGCTGTTCTGGTGTAGAGGATATTGTGTGGCGGCTTTTGTCGCAGGATTGTTGAGGCTGTGACAGACGTCGACCATAAAATGCTGAAAAGTAGACAAGGCTAACCAGCTCTGTCCAGAAAGGAAAAGAAGGGGACAAAAAGGAAACCAAGCAGCCGATGGAAGAGAGGGCTGGGACTAGAGAGAAGCAAGGTGATTGCAATATGCCAAAGGGCAGATAAGACATAAAGATATGAAGGTCAAACTGAGAGATGTGTGGAAATGAAGTGTCAAGATGCTAGTCATTAAGGGTAGGTATGATGAGAATAAGACAACTGATGACAGAGGAGAGTGAAGTCTTAATGTGATTGTGAGAAAATTTACATTTAAAAATATAGGTGGAGTATAGTGCTGTTTTCAGTTTTAACAACAAACTTTTATGGATGTTTTGGGGATTTTATGTGATTTACCAAAACAAAATAGTGCATTTGAGTTTAGCCACCACCACCTGGATGAAAACCTTTCAACCCATCGCCTCTAGACGTCACCTAACTTAACTGTTTTGGACCATTGTTGAAACATGGACTGGTTTAATATCAGGCAAGATTTTCACATGCTGGCCTTCAAGGTGTGGCAGATAAACAAACTAAAATAAAATTATATGACCGGCATAAAAACTGGGGTATTTTTTAAATATCATAATAAATCCAATGTGTACTCGCAACTTTATTAGAAGTGTCCCCGTAACATCACACCAACAACATAACACTAGTAATAGCTCTATTCTCTGATCACTATGGCAACATTTAAGCATGGCTGTAAAATAAGATATACAACAAGAACAAACATAAAGGCCATGAAAAATGCAACTCACCACAGTGCTGAATCAGTGGAATCCCTGTGTCTGTTTCTCTGTAACTAGACTGTCCCATCTAGGACAGTTTAGAAGGCTTCATTGCCTCGTTAGAAAGCTGGTTACCACATATTATGCAGAGCAGGCTTGGTGCATGGAAATCACCTGTCGCGATAACTTCATATTTTAAGTAGGTCTCCAGGTATTGTCAGTTAAATGTAGCTTTTTGTTCTTGGAAGTTGTAGACTCTTCTTTTGTCTCTTCACTCGACCTTTTTCCCTTTGCAAAGAAAATTTCCAGAGACATTTGTTTTTAACCAATTTTGGTAGCTTGTTGGGGTGTTTTTAGTGGCTACGAATCATGTGGAAACACAGGAGTCAGGCCCTACAAGCGAGCGATAGACAGCTGCAACAGAGAAAATCTGGTCATTTTCCAAAGTAAACTGTTCAGATTCAAATATTAAATAAAACAGACAGGGGCGGAGCTTCAGGTGGGACTAGGGGGCGGCAGACCCCCAATGGGAGGCAGAATGTGACTTCCGGGATCCAAGCCTTTATCACGTCTGATGAGAGCGGAGAAGCTGGTCCTCTCTTGTTGAGTAATGGTGTATGTAGGATTTTACAGTAAGCTCCAGTAGATTATACAGTAAGCTGCCCCAGTCATTGTTGATTCATAGTTGCTAAAACCTTTACAAGACCGACTAATTTTAGTGACATAGTGGGTGTAAAATATTGAAGAAAAAGTTGTGCTACATGACTGGCTTTATTTTCACTCTTAATTTAACTTTATGACACAAAATTACAAGTGGATCGTCCACACTGCCTCCAAGTGTATTCTGGGTAAAGCTTGTCACCAGCCGTCCACCAACGTCATCATCAGGCAACAGATGGAAAACTAGCTAGAGCATTTCTACGGACTAAGTTAACATGAGTGGAGCTCCATGGAGCTGCAAAGTGAAAAGGATGGAAAAAAGAGAGCAAGGAAAAGCCAAAACCTGTTCATCTCGTCTCGGAGATGAACAGGAATTTTTTGTTGGCAGCGATTCAGACCCACCAAAACTGCCAGCCCAGCGAAGGAGCCGGACTAGTTACAGGTAGCAACTCTGACATTATTCACAAAGTTTGAGTTAACTGTAGACTGACTGTAAATTGTATCAGCCCCAGCCCAACTCTGACTTGTTCCGCTAGTGAAAACAAAACTATTGTAAGTTGTTTCTGTGGTGGTTAGTACCAATTAACCGGGGGGGATTTGAGACCCCTGATCTAATCCATACAGTCTCCCTGTATGTAATTTATTCTCAGTATAAATTCAGCTGTTCTTTGAAGGCTTTAGAGGTTTTTCAATCAACACTGGTGAACAAACCGGACCATAAAAACCAGGGAGCCTACTACGCAAGTCAGGGATGAAGTTATGGAAAACATAAAGTGAGGACTGGGGTATGAATCAATATCACATTATTCATCCATGGTAACTCTGGAGCAGAAGGAGGTCGAATGTTATCTGATTAGATGAGACCAAAAGTTCACTTTTTGCTTGCATGCTAAAGCTATATGTGGTGGAAAACAAGCACCCTGATTTTCTGTAATGGGAAATCAAGAGAGTCAGATCGGCCTTCATCAGATCTGACTGCACAGAAAGTATAGCAGAAATGCTTTTCACCAGATGTGCACAGAAATAATTGCAGCAACAGGTTATTTTAGAAAGTATTGACCCAACGTAATTTTGCATTCATGCTGTATTTTGTGAAGGTCTTTCCTTTCAAAGTTCATTAAAATACAATAATGTTTGTGGTTGTAAAGTGAAGAAATTTAAGCTTCATGAATTGCAAGGATAAACCTGGGCTATACAAAAGCCAAATAAAGGAATCTATATCACAAGGAGAGCAAAATTGCAAAAAATAACTATTTACTCCATTCATATGCTTTGTCCTTTTGTCCCATATAGTCCTTTGCCCATCCAACATCCCCCTACCCGCATCATGGCCTTACCTCCTCTTTTCCGCTAGAAAAGCAGCACGATTATCCTGCAGACTTGAGCTGCAGAACAAATCACTTTATCGAAGGAAAGTGCGCAAGATGGAACTAGCAGAGAACAGAAAGAGAGACAGGAAAAGACTCCCACTGAGTCACAAAAAGAGACAGAATGAGAGAGATTGCAAGGGAAATGAAAGCACATTGCAGGCTGAAAGGAAGCGATTTTAGGGGCAGGAAAAACTGCATCAGAAAAGAAGAAGAAACCAGGAACAGAGGAGAATGGCTTGCAACACTTCCCTTGAGACTGAGAAGAAAAAAGGAGGAAAGGAGACCTTTAGGACAGCTCTAATGAGGAAGATGCATGATGAGCGATGCAATAAGAGATAAAGGCAATGAGGAGGAAAGATGACAGGAAGAAAAGAGGAAGGATGATAACGGCAGGAGAAATCAAGGATTAGATCAGGCAGAGTGAGAGACTGTGGGTTAAAATAAAAACAGAAGACAGATGTGAAAATGAGATTAGACACAAAGGCAGCAAGAGAGGAGAGCAGTGAGAATAAATGAGGAGAAATGCACTTAAAGAGAGGGATGAGAGTAGGGGAGAAAAACAGGACAGGAGATGTCGACTGAACAGAGGTAATGAGAGACACGACAGCAAGATTTGTAAAAGGATTATGTATTATTTATAAAGGGAGAATTTCTTTCTTTGCATTTTATTATTTCTTTTTATGATTGGCAGACTTCTTTCTCCCAGAGAAAGATCAAGTGATAATTTTAGACTGGGAAGGGAAAGAGGGAGAGGTCTACAGAGGGAGTTACAGGAGAGAAGAACCTCAAAGTCAGCTATTTCATGGAGTCAGTGCACCGCAAAACTCTGTGATTAACCTACAGCAAGTGTTTGTACTCACACACACACACACGCCCACGCACACACGTAAACACAGCAAACTTCATTTGCATAGATACTGTGGAAACAGGCTCGCCTCTCTGACTCCCAGGATAGAGGAGAAAAAAATGTACATCCAGATGGGAAGAGATGGAATGGTTGCCAGCGGACTCCATATGAGTGGAATCCATGAGCTATTGTTATTGTTTTAATTAAAGCAGCAACAACATAAGGGGTTAGGCACTGTAGTCCCCCCCACCCCCCCCTTGCATCGATTTCCTTGTAAGTCCGCGGCCGGCATGCAAAGAAAACACAGGCTCCTGGCCCGTCTCCAATTGAAAGATAATGACAGATAATGAATGGGGTGACAGCGACTCCAGCTGATTCAAGGATACAGGGGAGCTTGTTTGGGGCAAATGGAGACAGTTCATCTCCTATCCTGCTTGTCTGTTCTGTTCAGTCTTCACCTCGCTCCGCCCTTAGAGACATGGACATGGAGCAATAGGTGCACACCAATGTGGTAATTCAGCCTGCTAACCCTGAATCAGGGAGATAGTTTCTGGAATTTACTGTGAGTAAGGGTGAGCCAGCAGTCCACCTGGCTGCCTTCCATGTGCCCCCCTCCTTTAACTCGATAAAGCCCCTTACAGCCGCCCATCCCCTCTCTGTTTCAATCCTCTTCCATCCTCTCCCTCTCTCTCTTTGCTTATAAGTCAGCCTCTTGCAGGACCATTAGGCTGGGACCCTGCACTGCCTTGTCGTATAAAATTGTGAGCCTTTTATTCATTTATTTGTTTATGCATTTCAAAATGATGACCTCTCTCATATGTCTGTTAACCTTATAAATAAAGGTTCCTATTCACCCAGGCGTGTGGTCGTGGGGCAGAAGACTAAATACTGTGAAATATTGCCCTCGCTTGGCTGGAAAGAGAATTGCCTCTTTGTGTTGCCCCTCTTGATTTAGCAGTGAACTTTTTCACATCTTGTCACTTTAAAGCAAAGAAGTGCAATATATTTTACTGGGATTTTATGTGATAGACATAACAAAGTAGGCCATAAACAGGACACTAGGAAAAAAATAGTTTTCAATTTCTTCTACAAATGAAATTTGAAAACTTTGGTGAGCCGTTGTGTTGCCCTGCAAGTGACTCCATCTGTCTTCCTTGATTTTAAAAAAAAACTAAATAAATAAATATTCCTTAAGCATTAAGTAACCACTATCATGCTTAACCGTAACAATTTTTTTCTTTATGATTTTGTGCAGTATTATTTTTTTTTCGTTCCACCTAGCATTATGCATGTAGGCAGGAGCAGAACACCTTCCATCACGTGCTGTTGGTCTATCACAGAAAATCCTACTAAAATACCTTGAAGTTTGTAGTTATTACATGACAAAAGGTGAAAAAGTTCATAGTATTTTATCAGTTGATCATAGCCGTCAGTGCAGTACCACAACATCGATTGCTTGAGGCATTCTCCTTTAATATGAGGCTGTGCTTGCGGAGTATTTTATTATGGGCACACATTTTAATGGGGCTGAGATTAATACCTCTGTCACGGGGGTTGATTCGCCCATCCACCTACACACAACCCCTTCCCCCCCTGCCTCACATTTTCTTCCCAGATTGTGCACTGCTCTGCAGATCAGAGGCGCAGGCTCACGGCCTTCATATGAATGAGATCCTATAAAACCTACAGTCAAACTAAAGTGCCGTACCCAGCTGCGTTATGAGCAGAAGTGGAGGAATGCGTCATCTCTCGTATATTTCGTCCAGCCCTCCCCAGCTGCTTTATTATATCCAAACCCTCGCTTCCTAACTCCCCGCTAGAATTTTGTGGTTAGAGCCTGCATCATCTCCATCCAACGCCAGCCAGCAGGTGTTTCTGGGTGGCATCTCTCAGCAGGCAGCCGCGGATATCAGTCAACCCGATTGAAACAGCCGTAAATGCTTGTTAATATTTTAGTTTCCTTTGTGACTTTTCTTTGAGCTGTGCTGCTATGCCATTGCAGCTAATTTCCTTTGAAGGGGAGACAGCTGTCAAGAGAAATGGGAGCAAAGTACAAATGGACATCTAATTAGTTTTTCTGGCATCATTTCACACGCAAACTTTTAACCACTTCTTTTCTCTCTCTCTCTCTCCCATTTGAAATCCTTTTTTCACTGCAGCTTTTGATCGGTCACTCAACCCACAGGCAGACACTCTCTCCTTTTGACTTTTTGTTGGGATGCATAGCAGTGCTATATTACAATTAGCATTGTTTAAAACAATGGCTGCATAGCCCTGCCCAGTTGCTATGGTGTTGAGTAATAGCTTCCATTAGAAAAATAATTGGGATGGCAGTGGCAGGCCCTGATGGCCCTTGATATGAATCACAATATTGATGCAGAGAATGGGAGCAATAATGACTTCAATTAGTGGTAATTGTCAAGTTTTTTTTCTCAGTTCCACGGAGTATTAGAGTCTCCTTTGTCTTTATTCCCACTTGGTTTTATATTTTTTTTTCTTTCTGTTCAGTGTATCTGGCATGACTCAGTGTTTCGCCCCTCCAACATAATGAATATGTAAGCTTTAAGTATTTAATTAAAAGAGATTAAAATCAAGAAGAGAATTGGATTTGGACTAAGTTGGGAAGATTAAATGATGTCAAAGTAGCTTAATTGCGATATGCCACCCACTCCATTTTGCTCATGCCCACCTATTGTACATGCACACACATACAAACACCTGGGTTGCAGATACAGACATTTATTTTGTCCCAAAGCAGTCAAGTCAGCGCCTCCTGTCGTGGCAGCCACCATCTGTTTTGTCTCCCAACATTTCCTGCTTTCCAAAGGTGTTTTACAGAGCTCAAAGACACTGCTGCACTCCACAGTGATATGTGTATGTGCCAACAGTCTCGTCGCCTTTTTCTGCACTTCTCATTGCCTGTTTCATTACTGCCGTTCAATATTGATGTTGTTCTTTACCTAAATCTTCCCCGCGGCCAACACTTTGCAGGGGAAGGAGGGAATGCAAATAGGGATGCAAATTAGGAGTTGGTGAGAACTAGTGAGCTGCTCCTCTTCCGAAGGTAACCTCTGGCTCCAAACCATGTGACTAATTGCTCGTCAAATAATTCATATTCAGACAATGACCCACACTATCCCATTCAGCTCAGCAGGAGGGGGGGACACTCGGCTAACTTTTGTCAGTAAACATGGGCTGTGCAAAGAATAGCCAATGTCTTTGTAACTGACTTTTGGTGCTTTGAGAAACATCAAAGATGCCCCCTGCTGTTTTATCACCTTCCATTGTTTAAAGATTTTGGCTAGCAATCAGTTTTAATTAACTGATTGTTCAAGGAAGTATCGGCAAGTGGTAATTTTGCACTGTGGGAATTCCATCTCTGTTCTCATTTGCAGGTGAGCAGTTATGAGGAGCTGGTGTTAGAAAAGGTCTCTGAATGTCTGAGTTAGCCGTTCGCAAGTGCCAAGGCTGGTGCATCATCCTGCCACTCTAATAAGGAACCATTAGATTTGAATAATGGGATGTAATCAGTTGGGTTTAGCATGCACCTGGATGATGAATTGCATTATGAATGTGTAATGGTGCATCAGTGCTCTCCACTTCAGACTCATGCAATGAGACTGCAATATTAAATTAGACACAGTTGGTTCCAGGGCTCAAATGGATCCAGTCAATCACACTTGGCGCAGTTCATCTGCACCAATGCCTTTACCAAGCATGGAAATAGAAGCAGGAGGGTTGTGTGTCGGGTTAGCAACCTGACTTAGTAAAATTCCAACTCATGTCAACAACCAGTTCACTAAAATAGGCAGAGGTAAGATGCTAAAAGAGTCAAGAAGGAGTTAGAGCCCTGGTGATCATGTTTCTGAGTGCAAACAACACCAAACATCACATCATCAAATTTCCAAACTTTTAATTTGAGTATCTTTCAGGCTGGATGAGAAACCATATTTATTTTTATATTTGAAGTATGGGGGATTAAAAACATCCTCAAGCTCACTGTCACAAATCATCACATCCTTATCATAAGAACCTTGACATGCTACACATGCCAACCAGTAATACTGAATTAATGCTGAAAAGAATATATTTTCTGTCCTACTGTCACAAAAGTAAATCTGTGGAGCTTAATGAATAGTGTATTCATTAATATTCAAATTTATTGAATGGGTCTGGATATGTGGGAAATCACCCATAGCTGATCTGGGATGCTATAGGTACTTTAGAAAGCAAATGTTTTAACATCACAAAAGTAAATATGTTGAGCTCGATAAATTCTTCTGGGAGTTTAACTGGAACTGACACTTTTGATCAAATGGGACTTTGCTGTCAAAAGGTTCAGGAGGGAATATTAAATTAAGACAAATGATGAACATGTAAAAAGTCACATTAAGCTCACAGTTGAATATGGTTGAGGCTGTTCTCTAGAATCTTTGTTAGAGTACACAGCAACATAAACATTCTGGATGTGAATCTGGTGGACTGCACCAGTAATCAGGAAATGGGTCGTCACTGGATCTAGCAGCAGGATAATGATCCAAACATACAAACAAATCAAAGTGGAAATTCTTCATTTGGCACAAAATCAACCTTCTTTCATGGACATCTGCAAAGAGGGACGGTCAAACGCTTCACTCACCATATGGTCCAACCTTGTGGAGTGTTAAAGGAGACGACTTTCTGGCAGGAGGAACAACTGTGGCACCAGTGATTTCCTTTAAAACCATCGCACTCATAGCAGTGCGGTGGTTTTAAAACATCTTAACACTGAATCCTTTTTCCTACTTAAAAAAACTCAAACTTTTCTAGATTTCTCCATGTGAAATCATGCAGCTGCAACAGAAGATGATTGTATTACAGCTAGCACTGAATATTTTCAACCTTGAATTTGTTAAATATGTTAGAATAGCCGGAGGCAAAATAGTTGTTGGTATGTCAGTAGTTGGCAAGGGATTAATGATGATGGTTATTATCCTTCTTATTATAATTATAGTGTTTTTGCTCATAAAAAACCTTATTTAACATGTGGAACTTTTCAGTGTCATTTTTCTGTCTTTCAATCTCCCTGTTGTCTCTTTTCCTTCTCTTTCTGTTTTTTTTTTTTGTTTTTTTTTGCTGTTGTTATCGTTGTGTCTTTATGATAAATGGGACATAAATGAGCAATGCGTTAAGTACCTTATTTTGAAAGATTCTATCTCAAGAGAGTTGTGATCTTTTTTTGTTGTTCTGCATCTGTTCCCTATGCTCTCCTCTCTCTGTGTTTTTGCTCTCCATCATGCAGTCCTTGCATCACTTTATGAACATCAATCTTTCTCTCCCACAGCCCGATGCCAAGCAGTGCAAGCAGAGAATGTGACAGTCTTGGAGGGAGGCACTGCCCAGATCTCCTGCCGCCTGCAGAACTACGATGGCTCAATTGTGGTCATCCAGAATCCCCGCCGGCAGACTCTCTTCTTCAACGGCACGAGAGGTTTGTGGCTGCAAATCCATCTGTGTGGATGCATTTGCCACTTGTGACATTTGGAGGAAGTCTTTGATGGAGGCCCTGGCATGAACACACCAAGCCTTCACATTTTGTATTGTTCTTCCTGATAATTTTCATTTTGCTTGAAAAGTATTTCACATTAAAGATTCAGATAATCACCAAGTTAATTGAAGTTTATTCTAAACTCATAGCAGTGTGATGGCTTTAAAAGCGTAATTTGAAGCTTTCTACATAATCCAGGGTTAACCCCATTGATGAGATCAGAGCTTGTTACGGTCCTCATTAGAGCACAACCTTGCAAAGTTTTTTTTTTTGAAAAAGCAACTTCGTGGCAAATTATCATTGTAACCAATATTATAATCAAGGCACATTTAATTTATGTCCTGGGGGTTGGCAAACATTAGATGTTTTTACTTGCTAATTAAATGCAAGGGCAAGTTGCTACCTTCGCCAGACTCTGTGTAAGTGCTGCTGGGAAACCCACGAGCCAAAGAACAGTGATCAAGGATTCTAAGCGTTGCCTTTGAAATTTGTGTGTGGCTCCCTAAATGAAGCAGAAAGAAAAGCATTGTTGTTTTGTGGCATAGCGGGATATATTTATGTAACTCAAAATCTGTGTGACATCTCCTGCAATTTGAAAGACATTTGTTCAGCTTGAGGGTAAATATGTGGATATTCTAAACTTACAATCACTTAAAAAACATAACAAAGAGATGTTACTTTATGCCCATCTGTATCTCCATTAAACGTTACCTTGAAATCAGACAGAAGTGGAAAATCAAAACTATTTTTCCTTTGACTGGTGGCTTTACCACCACTCAATTCTTCTGAAGTTCAGTTATATTTGTCAGCCTTATGTCTATTGACCTGGATCTCCACAAGTAAATCTTTAATTTTGTTTCTTTTTTGTTTAGTTTTTTTTCCCTCCAAGCCAAACGTTTGAATATTTGATTTCTTCTCTGCACCTTATGCACCTCCTCAGACACTAACTGTTTTACCGATCACACAGTGCCTTGCAGAAGTATTCACAGCCCTGAGGTTTTTTTTAGGTTGTCTCACTACAACCACAAACTTGAACGTAGTTTCTCAGAATTTTGTGCAACAGACTACATACAAAATAACTCATAACTATGAGGTGGATAAGATGAGATTCATTGCTTTTAAGATTTATCACAAAGAAATTGGATATGTATTAAGTGCTCCTCATCAATGTGTTCTCCTGCTACAATGTGAACATGAACCTCAATGTCAGGTCTGTTGCATCATCCCACAAGTTTTCTTTCACACATTCTTTACTATAAAAGCAGATTTGTGGAGTGTAAAACTTAGTAGTTTTCCTCAACAGATGTTTCCACCTGAGCTGTGGATCTGTGCAGCTCATCTAGTGTTACTAAGGGCCTACTGACTATTTCTCTATTCATTTTTGATTAATGGTCTCCTTACCCAGTCCTTCAGTTTAGTTGAACAGCCACGTTTTGGTTGGTTTGCCATTGTTGCATATTTTTTTCCATTTTCAGAGTATGGGTAGGGCGCTGTTTTGATATTAGTTTTATAACCTAATATCAAAACACAACTTATGCATTACATAAGTTGTACAATACTGATTGTATTGTGTTATTTCACATGCATTTTTGGTTATAAGTTGAAAACATTACATGGGTGTGAATATTTTTTAAAAGTGCTGTGTCATATTCACAAATATTCATCATAGTTTATTTTTGAAACCTGAATTAAACTTTAAAGAGTTCACCCAGTGAGTTTGTGATACAGAAATTTCAGCCTGGTGTATCAGCTAGTCTTAACTTGTCATTATGTAGTTTAATAACTTCAACCAGTTCAATGAATGAGTCTTGAAAAGGAAACAAATCATTATCCACTTTGTGTGGCTGAACTGCAAGCAAGGGAAATATTACAAATATAACTGGCAGGCAGGCATTTTTCAGCAGATTGCTGAATGTTAAAGATCCTGACAGGTACATATTGGGTTTAATTAGAATTTAGTGAAGTCCATAATTAGCTGGGTAGAGGTTTTCATAAGCACCCCTGGAATCAGCAGCAATTACAAAAAGGCATCCTGAAGAAGTGAACGTAAAGAATTGCGGTTGGAGATGGAGAGTGCATGCACAGTCAGACCTGCACATGAAACAAGGCAAGTTATTTAAAATTTATACTAAAACAATCTTTATCCTTGATATAATAACTAGATTTCCACATCTAATCAATACATTTTGTATGACGTATGTGATGCATTTTCATGTTTAAATGATCTGTATCTGCTTGTATGATTTATTTAGGGGTTTTCTGTTCCTGTGGGTGTGTTACTACACACCTACACTCTAATGTTGCCTAGTTTATAGCGTACATCAGCTTAAATTTCAATGATTTCGCAGCTGTTAAAGAGCAGTCAGAACTTGACCTCTCAGATATTACCTGCAACAAACAAGAATTTAGACAAATTACTGCAAATGAGGAAACATGACTTATTCCAACAAAGTACATTTTTAGAATTGGCTAAAAACAATTTATCTCTAAAGTATGCACAGTGCAGTTAAAATCAAAGGACTTTGTGATGTAAAACAATGAAACCATGATAAACTATTTTAAAATATTAACATTTTGAGTTGTATTCTGTAGAATCCAAACTGCACAGAGGTTCTGTTGGATTTAGTTCTGCAATCTTCATCCTTTCATCTCAGATTTTCATCTTTTCCTAGCAGGAAACTGAACATTCAGGTTGAAACTCACTGGTATTTTAGATGTTATAATTCCAACTTTGTTAGAAACTTTTATCTGACCTGAAGATCAGTAACCCTAACCATGATGCTGCCATTGCCATGTTTCATTGTTGGTATATTCTGCCACAATGCTTTTGGAAGACTTTTAGCTTTTTGGAAGATAAAAATAAAAACAAAACATCCAGGCTTGAACCTTAACTTTTTATGTAGAGATCTGGAAAATATATGGGAGTATTGTTACAATCGGATCATTTAGATTTTTTTGCAACCTGTCAGCAAACTGTAATTTTAACTGAAGTTTGCTTCAGTGGTACTTTTGAGGCCTACTGAATGTCTATTAAAGTGACTACAATAAACCACTGAACAACGATTATTAGCTGCAAAGTAGGATAACATTGTAATTTAAAGATGGAATGTTGACTGTGTAAAAATATAATATTTTCCACTGAAAAGCCACTGAAATATTCTGTCTCTTCTTACCGAGCAAAAAGTAGGAGAGATTTGTGCACAAGGTAATTTTTTAACACAGTTAAAATCCTTTTTTACCAAGCATAATTTCAAATCATTGCATTTGCCACTAACCAATAACTGTAAAATTTTGTTAAAGAAAAAAAAAGCTTGCATCAGTTCAAGGTAATAAACAGTGGCTTGATAAATAGTCTGGAGGTTAAATTAAAGCTCAACCTTGATCTGATGAAAACATGTTAAAAGGAAAATTACTGCAATACTTTTGCATTACGAGATTTTTTGAGGATAAAATGTGCTTAACTGTATTAGATGTTTTACTTTCAATCGTAAGAAAATTAATAAAACTGGGCTTTGTGCATCATTCACAAAGCCCGGTTATTTGTTGAATTTAGCTTCATATTTTTTTGTTGATGTTGCCAGCGAACAAAGCAAACAGCAGTGAGTCATACTTTTTTTCTGTAATCATTTGTTATGACATTGTTTTGAAAAGTTTATATTTAAACACACTTTTAACCATCTATTCATAAAAACCTACAAAGAGCAATTTGTTTTGATTCAACAATCAAGACTATTCACTAGAAACAGTCTGACTAAAAAGAAGTTTCTTTATTTTCAGCAGGGAAAATTTAGAAATAGGATAAAATTGCAGCCATTCATTTTTTACGCATACAGCACTCCACTGTGTGGATTTTTTTCTCCACTTCACTTGTCCGTCACCTCAATCAAGAAGTGGACTAAATTGGAGAGTTGAAGTTGGTGCTTTTGGGCAGAGAATCTAACTTTTAGCCCTGACTCTCCTTCTATCAGATCAGCACAACTGTAATTTCCATTAAATAAGACATGCTGAGCTGCCTTGTCTGCTCTCACATGAGACGTTGACTTGCACCCTTCAGGAAAGCATGGCGAAGGCTAAGAACACGGAGAAAGAGAAAGATGTGGTGGAAAGCTGAGAATGAAAGAGAAAATGAGAGAGAATATACAGGAGGAGTAAAGGGGGATCGGGGCAGAGGATGAGGCAAAAAGGGAAAAGGGAAAAATACATTGCTTAAGGAGGCTATGCAATTTTTAGAGAATCTGTAACATTTATATTGCTACAGTGCTTTGAATAGGCATCCATACCCATTGAACTTTTTCATACAACCACATACCTCAGTCTGTTTCAGTGGAATTTTATTTGATAGGCCTACATAAAGTAGCAGATAATTGTGAAGTAGAAGAAGAAGGATTCATGATTTACAACTTTTTTTGGCTTATATAAATCTAAAAAGTGTACTTTTTCAGATTCTTTTTCACAGTGCCTCTGAGTCAATGCTTTGTAGAATCACTTCTCGCTGTAGTTCAACTCTTTTGGGGATATATTTCTACCAGCTTTGTACATATAGACTCAGATTTTTTTTTATTATTTTTTTCTTTGCAAAATAGCTGCACCCCAGTCAGATTGGATGGAAATCATTTGTGAACAGTTGTTTCCAATTGATATTATATGTTTTTAGTTGCATTTGGGTCTGGATTTGACTGGGGCATCCACACATATAGAAATCCCTCGATCCAAGCTTTAGCTCTGGCTGTAGGTTTAGCGTTCTCGTGCTGAAAGGTGAACGTTTGGCTCAGTCTCAAATCTTTTGTAACCTTTAACAGATTTTCTCACAGGCTTGCCCTGTGTTTAGCTCGATCCACCTCCCCATCAACTCTGAACACTTTCTTTTTCCTTGGTAAAATAAAGCGTCACCAAATGAGGATTAAATGAAGATGGGTTTTTTATTGCTGTTTTCTGGGCATTAGTTTTCTGCCACACAGTGCTTTGCGTGTAGGTCAAAAAGTAACATTTTGGTCTCTTGTGTTACCAGAACTGTGAATATATGTAGCTTCCCCAGAGTTAGCAAGGGCCTCCTGTTAGTTGGACAGTCATGTCTTAGTAGGTTTGCAGTTGTGTCATTTCCCACGGTGCTGGATGAAACGGCACTCTGTGAGAAATTCAAATCTTGGGATATTTTTTTCTAACCCAAACTTCTTCATAGCGTTATGCCTTTATGTGTTCCTTGCTCCTCCTGATGCTGTTAATCCACTAATGTTCTCTAACAAACCTTTCAGGCCTTCACAGAACAATTAGATTTACATTAGCTTGAGGTTATCGCAGGTTCACATTTCATCACAAGTTTGTGGTCTGTCCCATAAAATCCCTGTAAATTACTAAAGTTTGTTACTAAAACTTGACAAAAGCGGGATAAGTTTAGTATGAATATTTTTGCAGTACACTTCTGGAAGCCAATAAAAAGTCCCATTACGGGACAGTTTCCGAAAACATAAATTACATCTTGTTGACTTTTCACTTCCATACATCCATGGCCATTATCCATCTGCCAACCAGATCATAAACCAGGGTCTTTCTTCATTCATTTCTATTAGCTATGAACTCCCAAAATAAAGCCACTGCAGTAAGCGAAGAAAATTGTGCGACATGTTGTGCAAGCGAGCAACCTGTCGCAGTTGTGTTTTATGACAATGTGGGGACGGTCAGCTTCAGCAAAAGAGGGCAACTAACCAAATGGAGCCTTTCTCATCCTCAGTGGTCCATGTCTCTATTTCTTCTCCTTTTGCCAGCCCTCATCAGCATGCAAATGAGACAGGACAATAAAGGTGAACTTGGACTAGAACAGCAGTCTGACATTTAGTTGCCATTTTGTGCAGAGAGGAGGAAAAAGACTTACCTGTCTGTGGGGAATAGCTCTAACAATCCTCACACCGCTATTCAGGGGAGAGAAAAAAAAGATTTGGATGAGGTGGAGAGATTATTGTGGCATAGGATCTGGAGGAGTGGACTAACTTCATGCCTCCAAGCCTGGCTATTGTGTTCAGTATTGAACCGTATAATATTTTGCTACCCCTGTTACAGAATGTACTTATATTAGTTTATTTCTTTCAATTTGCTTTCCTCTCCTCTTCACTCCTTCTAGAAAACAAACAAAGATGCGCTTATCCACAAAAAATATCTCTAGCTCTCTCTCTCTGATATTGCGTATTGTGCTGTGAGGTGGCCGGGTGCTACATAAGGGAGGTGTTAGGGTTTTTTTTATTTCGCTGAGCCATACACAAAAGAAACAAAACAGGGACAGAACCAAACACAAAATGAGAGCGGTTTCACGCTCAGCTTAATACAAACTGAGCCTTAGAGGCATTTATGTGAATCTGTGGTCACCGAGTTACTGTCATCCACAGACAGCTATTGAATTATTGGGTATTACCAGGATTTTTCCTCCCATTAACTCGATTCCTTTCCTTTCAAAAGAAAAACTGCTACAAGCTCACCTTTTCACTTTCAAGCTTTTAATGTTCCTCCATCTTTCTTCTACATGCACTGTGATGTTTTGTAGCTCGCTGATTTGAGGTTCAAGGTGGACGGCAATTGCGGCGTTTTGAAAGCCGATGTCAATTTACGACTGGGAGTATTCAGCTCCTGTCAAAAGCTGGCCGTTCTAAAGGTTTGTCTCATTGAACATGTAGCATTATTTGCATTGCACTAAGATGAGGCAAGGAAAACGACAATAATTAAAATCTTACAAAAAATTTATTCTTATATTAGAAAGAACAAACTAACAAGAAAAAACACCTCCATTATACTTCACGACAGTCCCATCAGTACTCAGGAGAATATGAGCAGGAAATGAGGGAGCCAACATACAGGCTGAGTTGTATCAATCCACATACTGAAGCGGCTCTGGAGCTCTGGAGACTCACTATGCAAACTTGCTCTGAACTTTCTTCTTTCTTTTTTTTTTCTTTTTTTTCCTCAAACGAAACCTTAGATTTAGCAGTGCTATCAATTCCAGGGCAGCAATCATCTGGGATGCTCACAGCCTCTATTTCATGTGCTGAGCTGTTCATAAGAGTGACATCACAAATTAGATGTTGAAACTCTATTCGGACTCCTCGCTTTATGAGATAGAACCGGCTGTTCACTGAAAACAGAGCTAACTGTCTGGAGGCAAAGTAATAACTGATTTCAAAGCTGAAAATGTCATGCCACTGAATTATGCGGCCTCTGTTTCTCTTAGGAATTTGTTAATACTTACTAGACAGTGCAAGTAAAAGGTCATCTACATCTACAGAGATGTGCACTAAAAAAGATTTAACAAGAATAAAACAATATGTTTTGAAATTACTTGCAGCAACACAAGACTACAGTCATTCAGATATGAGGCTCATCAAAAGCTGTAGCTTTGACCATAAACACTGAAGTGCAACTAGCTTTTTTTTCCCCCATGTTAGGCATTTTTTCAATGACCTTTAATTTGTAGGTCAAATTAAAGGTCATTAACGCAATGACCTTTAGCAATAGCTTGATATCACTATTATGGTAGCGATATTAAGCTGGTGCAGCCATTGTTTTGTTGACTTTGTCTTGTGCAAGGACTCACAATGACGCTAAGTAGTTAAAGGTCTCTTAATATTCAACTTTATAGACACCTGAAGGTTTTGTATCAAAACTGCCTTATATTCCACACTTTCAGTAATTTCACTTCCCTTTTCAGTAAATCTAATTTCATGTGAGGCAAAAGTAACCCCAGAGGATGATGGTGCCACCACAATATTTCGTTTGGGTATTGTGATCTTTTGGGGATTTGATTTTTATGTTAAAGTTACCTAAACTTTAGTAATTGTGACCAAAAGGTGAAGTTTGGTTTCATCAGACCACAGCACATTCTCTCACAAGGTTTTCGGAGATTTTGAATGGAGTTTTGGATGAAAAAAATTATTTTGTGTATATTCCCTATTAACATATGAATGCTGTTGTCACATGTAGAAGACGACTGGTCCGACCCAGAAATCCCTCCAGCGCCTTTGGTGTTCCTTACCAGTTTCTGATTTGTCTCAGTTACTGAAAAATGAAAACTTTTAGTAATGTTCCTTGGTTCCATAGTTTCTCAAATTGTTTGTAATTGATGTCTTTCCTGGATTATGGTGTGTATATAACAATGCACACTTATTTTGTATGCTTCTCCTGCCTGATGCCTGTCAGCAATGATGTAATTTTAACCTTTGGTGACCTGTCTCCAAATTATGGTTTCAGCTAAAGAATGCTAATTAGTAAATGTCAGTAAAATCAAAGTAGAATAAGATGACTTTATTCAGGTTAATCAGATTCACTACAAATGATGACAGGTGTGAACTCCAAAAAATTATTGCCGTAACCGAATTAAAAGCTGCTTCAAAAATTAGGCTAAGTGTGTGCACAGCTATGCAGTATTATTAATGCACCATTTTACTTTTACTAAATATTTCCTCCCACAAATGTTTTTCACCTTAATTTTACTAGATTTGTCTTCAATTAAATGTAACTAAATGTGGAAAGGGTCTTAAAACGTTCACTTTGATGTCTACTTCTGTAATCACAGAAGTCTGGCATTTTAACAGGAGCTTGTTCACTTTGGAGTGAGACACAATAAAACTGCCTCACAAATGGTACAAGGACTTGACAGAAAATGAGCCAAGAACAAAGAGAAACTCTAAAAGACATTTAGAAAGATTAAATAACAACAGATTGTTACCACTTTAAAATATTTCAACGTCTGGCTCCTTAAGATACAAAGGAGTGGTCTAAATGTTTTGCGCAGAAATCATTTTTATATAATTATTTAAATTCACCTTTTCAATTCATAAATAACAGAAAACAATTTTCTGCTTTTGTATGATATTTTTTACTTACCACCTAACTGTTTGCTACTACCCCTCTTGTGTACGCCCTATCCTCACTCCCTTTTTTGTGTCAACCTCAACAACAGTAAATTTCTCTTTTTATTTCCCCCTTACTCTAGCTCTGAAGGACGACCGTTTCCAGATGGTGCTCTTCACGCAACGGCTGGTGCGCATCACCCTGACCAACGTCAGCGTGTCCGACGAGGGAGGCTACTTCTGCCAGCTGTACACGGATGCTACGCACCACCAGGTGGCGACGCTATCTGTTTCCGTCCCTCCAGAAACCCCGACAGTGGAGGTGAAGCAGGAGGCTGTGGAGGGCGGCGAGGCCGAGCTCACTTGCGTGTCACCGCGAAGCAAGCCAGCCACTACCCTGCGCTGGATGCGCAACGGCCGCGAGATACCAGGTACAAGGACACAGCTTAGATATGGAGTGATGGATTGGTAGATGATTAGGAGAGATGAATGTGAAAGTTAATGAGATGGTAAAAGACAGGTGAAGTGGAATGGTAGGTTTACACCACAGGCTGAGTGCAGAATAAAATGGAAATAAATGGATGGGTGATTGATGGCTTGACAAGATGAAGGGGAGCTGAATCAGGGGAAAAATAGCAGGTAAAGAGGGGTGGATAAATAAAGGAGAAATGAGGATTTGGGCCGTCGAGGTGCCAGACTTTTACCTAACATTTCCTCCATTTCAGTCACTGAAATCAAACATTTCTTGGCATTGGAATTGAAGTAATTTTGCAGTCCTGCTGTTTCTGGGAGTCATTATCAGTTCATTAAGGAACCCCACCATGTTGTGTATTAGTAGGAGTGTATCCAGAGATAACAGATCATCAGCATCTGCAAGTGTTTTCACACATTTTTATTATTTCTAGAGTACATTCACACTTAAAATCAAAACAAATTTATGGTACGGTGAAGCAATTCTTGAAAAGTGACAAATTTTGTATCACTTTGAGGTGTTTTTGTCTACTAGAATGCTCAAAGAATTGATTAAATTATATTAAATGTTAACTGATGATACGCCGATGAGCCCTGGAGTCTCTAGCTGGTTCACCACATGGAAACCAAATAGGAAAGCATTATTTTTTTAAAAAATTTTTTAAGTATTTGCTACAGCTTTAGTGCATCCACAGGTATTTCTGCCTTTAATAAAGCTTTCAGAAAGTGAAATGCACCTCAGTGAAGTACAGATTAAGGGATTGACCCTGGCCACTGCAGGATACTCCTCTTTTTTTTTACCACTAAAATCTTCAGGTTTTCTTTTGCAATATGTTTTGGGTCACTGGCTATCTGTTCTGTGAAGCTTCTTCAAATCCACCTTTTTAAATTTACCTGGATGTGAGAAGATAGTCTTTTCTCTGTATATTTATGGTACGTTTTAAAATTCATATGGGCAAGTCTCATATTTTTATCACATCATCAGTAAACACTGAGCTGCCACACTGCTTTCATTTTGGATGCTTTTGTTCATAAATATTTCAAGCCTGCCCTGTTTGTTTCCCGTCTGTTATTTTGGTTACAGTTGATCTTAATTTTCTCTGGCCAGAATGAAAACTATTATGGTAATGAGCCTTTTCTCTGTGCAGATGACATTGCCTCGCAAAAGTATTCCTACCCCATGAATCTTCTAATGTTTTGTCACATCAAAACCTCAAAGCCCCACAAATTAGTATGAAAGACAAATTAGCCATAATTGTTAGCAGATTTTAACAAATACAAATCTAAAAAGTTTGACATGTATATGTATTTAGTACTCCTGAGTCAATACTTAGTAGCACCAAATTTTGATTAGATTACAGCTGCAACTCTTTTGAAAATGACTTCAGCAGCAGAAATGTACAGGCATAGTTTTCCATCAGTATCAGAGTAAAGAAGCACAATTAATATCCATGGCTCAGCTTTCCTTTTTTTATTTGTGAACAAACATTTAAACCATCCCTTGGAATGGTTTAAATATTACTCCTGAATCTTTTCTGGAAGGTAGACATGGAAAGGGATTTTTCTTTATGCATGGGAGCTGTTTTAGCCTTCAGTATTGGAAAGCTGCACTGGATGTACCTTACCAATGCACCAGGCGTATTTTGATGTGTTTTTATTTTATTTTCCAAAAAAAGTGCTCACTCGTCCTCACCTGAATTTTTGGTCTTTTTCTGATGGATTTCTTGTGTTTGTTGTGATTTCTAAATAGACTTTTTCACTTACACAAAAAGCTTTTTTTGCCAGAAACTCAGAAAAAGCTTCACGATACCCATCCCACTTGAAATCAACTCGAAAGCTTTTACAGTTGGTGAAAAAAAAAAACAAGCAACACTTGACCACCAGACAGATTTTGAGTTAGTTGAGTGTTGGAAAAAAAGAGTTCTGAACATTCAACAGCTATAACTCTTCCCTGCTCTCCACTCTTGACTATAAATATTCAAAGATCCCAAACACTCCTGACTCATATTCAGTTTGCAAATTTACTTGAAATTGGCATAAAAAGCAAAGGTTTTCAGCCTTTGCTCTGAAACTTGTGCAGGTTTTCCAGAAAGGTCACAGAGGAAAAATAAGTATTTGTTCACAATTAACTTACCTGGTAAAATAAAAGTTAAAAAAAGTGTCTGGTCTTCAAACAGCCTTCTGAGGCCTACTAGTACACAGACATCCCTGTCTATCAACAAGAAACTCTTGAAGACCCATCTCTTTAGAGAGCATCTTCCAACTTACCCTATGCTTCCTTTCCCTTCTATTTCCTTAACCCTCCTATTGCTATTTCTCTTTGTGCATTTCCCACTTTCCCACTTGTAGGTCTTCATTCTCTAGTCATGAAGACGTAACTGCATTGTTATGTCTTCCTTTGTAAGTTGCTTTGGATAAAAGCGACTACTGAATGCATAAACATAAACAGAGATGTCTCTGGAATAATACATAAAAAGTTTATCTTATTTGTTCATAATCTGACAAGCTTACTAATGCACAAAGGCTCAGATCACGTATTTTAGATTTCCAGCTCTCTCTTCCTCTCTATCTCAGACTCTGAAAGGCAGACGGCTTCATTTATAACCCTCTAACCTTTCGTCCTTTGCTTCTGGTAAATCCAAGAGCATTTTATTAGACTGTTACCTTGATCTAAGTCAGTTTCTTTCATTCTTTCTATTTCTTTCTATTAAAGGGGTGCTTGACACAATGACATATTAGAGATATATCTTCCTGAAACCTTGAGCCTATTCAGCCAGGAGAAATAGTCTCTGTCGTTAACTCGGTTTATATGTCTAATTCGAGACGTAATATAAAATTCCTTAAATTCTTGGTCTATTCACTAAACTATTTGTAACCATGCTACTCTAGCTCTCATGAAGGCTTACAGCACAGGAGAGATGCACCAATTATACTTTTTAAGCAAAATACATAGTAGTTTTTGGGAACCTTTGGTACTGAATGGGTTAGTTCAGATTTCTCTCTTAGAACCCAATTGAGAAATGCTACCTAATTAATATAAATATATATATATATATTTATTTTTTTTATCTGATTTGTTGTTGAAGTGTTGCTGCTCATAGTTACTCACTACATACCAGTGTTTCATGTCTAAATGATATTCTTTTTCCATACTGAAACGTTTTCAGTCTCTTTTCACTAACTAATGTCAAACTAATGTTTACAAACCCAAATAATGTTCCTTGTTCTGGTATCTTTGTCTATACTTCTCCGCACCTGGATAATGATCAAGCTCTATGCTTTTCCTTGTACAATACGGTTTATCAACCGTATTGTACAAATAAAACCAAGCTGAAAAAGTATATATCTTCTTTATGAGGCACATGGTACTTCCTGACCATTTTCATTTTTTAAAAAACACAGAAGAGCACTGTACCACAGGAAATTATTTTCTTTTTTTTTCCTAAAATATCGGTGAGAGAATAAAAGCTCTGATTTACTGTTGGATGTGTTAGAGTGTTAAATCTTTTATTAATTTTATTATAACTATACTGTGTGTTTTAATGAGGCTTCCTGTCATGAACGGTCATTAATTATTTAAATTAGGAGCAGAGCCTTCTGACGTGTATAATTACACACACTCCAATATGCACACCGTGAAGAGTAGCACTGTAAGCAGCTCTGCACTGAAACAGTAATTTACTGTTTCAATAAAACAAAGACAAAATGATTGTGAAACTGACTTTTTAAGCTGTCTGAAACGTTTTTTATGAGAGATTAGGCCCCTTAGCAACTTTAGCACTACTGACTGTAACATTGTGCATTTCTAGATGGTAAATCAAACCTACTCCAACTCAAAAAAATAGGGAAGAGTGCAAAAAATGGTGGAATAGAGGCTTATTTGTGTATCCTGATAAGTTTTTTAGTTGTTTGCAGCAGCTATTGGTCCACAAATACAAAAACCTTAACTTGCGGATCCTTACAAAAGTATTCAAACCACTTGAAATTTTTTCAAGTCACAACCACAAGCTAATGTATTTTATTGGGATTTTATGTAATGCAAAAACACAAATTAGGGAAGAATTGTGAATTGTATGAACAATTAGTTTTAATAATGAAATTATATATCCACAAATTAAGTGGTACTTATATGTGTCCAGCTCCATTTTATCTGACATCCCTAATTAATCCTGTGCAATCATTATTCCTCAGAAGCTACATCATTTGTAAATACAGTCTCCATGTGTGTTATTTAATCTTATAAATTCAGCTATTTGGTGAAGTCCACAGAGCTTTGTGAGTATAGAGCATTAGTGAACAACTAGCATCTTGAAGACCAAGGAACACTGCAAACAGGTCAGGGAGAAAGTTGTGGAGAAAGCAGGGCTAGGTTATATAACAACATTCCACAATTTGAACATCTTACAGAGCACTTTTTAATTCAACAGCATAACTAGAAATACTGGCTGTATACCAAACGTGAAAAGTCATGCAAGGTAAGCATTAATCATAGAAGCAGCTAAAAAGTCTATTGTTGCTCTAGAGGAGCTACAGAGACCCCCAGCTCAGATGAAAGAATTTGTGACTCAAATCTGGTCTGCATGGAGGATTGAAAAGAAGAAGCCATTGTGGAGAGAAAGCAATAAGAAGTCATGTTTAAACTTTGCCGTGATCTATTTAGGGGACAAACCAAACATGTTGAAACGGATTGTGTTCTTCGATTATACAAACATGAAACTTTTTGGCTTACAGGCAAAAAATGCGTTTTATTGAAATAATTACTTTTCACCTTGAGAAAACTATCCACGTTGTAGAACATGGTGAAGGCAGTGTCATGCTGTGTGAAGAAAGGTTTACTCAGCATTGGAAGCTTCTCAGAGATGATGAGGGATCAAAGGAGAGTAATACAAGACAATCCTGGAACACTGTAAACAACGTTTACTATCAAAGCATCTTGATCATGTCCAAACCTGAGACGAATTTTATTTATTTTTTGTTAAATCTTGGAAATCTATATTCATTTTCAAAACGAACTTCAACTGCTGAAGATGTGCACAGAGTCATATCTTAAAAGGTTTCTTCACACAGTATTGACTCTTAGGCTGAATACATGTATTTGCCACAGTTTCATTTCTTGGAATTTGATTACAGTCACAAGCCCGTTCAGGTACGACAGGTTGTCATTCCATTTGTACTGTTTAATAATCAGCGCTAAACAGCTACAGAAGATGTAATAAGCAGTCAGTCGCCCAGAGAACTTCATGTCAGCCATGATCTCATTTCCCTTTGTTGTGTGACACGCTTTCTCTCTTTCACCCACATTCTTCTTCTTCCCTGTCAGAATACACCTGTTTTATCATTCTGACTATGGTTTCTGTCCTCCCACTTACTTCCTAGACCTTTCTTTAAATCTGATACTTTTCCCCTTTTTTTGTTGAACATGTCTTGGCACAGTTAAAGTTTGCAAAGACCCTCAAAAGTCATAAAGACAGATGGGAACTCTGCTTCTCTTGTCTGATTTTGTGGCTTTATCATTCTGTCTTCTCCTCCCTTCGTTCCTCTATTCCCGTTTTCTCTCCCTGCCTTCTTCATCCTTTGGCCTTGAGCTAAACGAACTGTGACACTAAAGGTTAGAAGCAGATCCCCGACAGATATGAGGTACTCTTTAATTAAGACGCTATCTTTCCGCCGCTCCCTCATTTCTGTTCATCAGAACTCGCTGCCGCCATCTCCCAGGCTTCGATTAGGCCAACTTTCGTTTGCTTGCCAGCAATAATTGAAAACTCAGTGTGATAAAAGTAATATTGTATTCTGCCTAAACAAGCACAAACTCCTGGTATGTGACCGTGTCAAGTCCCGTTAGCTCGCCCCGGCTTTTTCTCCTCCCTCCATCTATCTCCCCTTCCTGCCCCCCTCATCTTGCCTTCCGCTCTTATCGTCCTCTTTCATGTCTGCTTTCCTTCAAACATACAGACACACATACCCACATCAATCATATTTCTATTGCCTCCTTTTCTTTTCGTGTCTCACACTTTTACTGTGATGTCCCACTCCCCCACCCAGTGTCTGCTTCAGTTAAAATCTCAATTGGTTTATGCATATTCCCTCTTTTATCCTTTTCTCCCTCTCCCTCTTTCTCCTCTCCCTTTCTTTTGGTTGCAGACACCCAAAACATTTAGTTGATTTGCTATCTGAATACAAACAGTGCTGCTGCTCATAATTGCCATGAAATGTAGATGCAAATTGCTTTCTCTTCTCTTGCCCCTTTTTCATTCTGCTTTCCACTCATCCACCCGTCTGTGGATGCCTGTTGAAGCACTGAAAAACTCATTCATCTGTTACTAACTTCTACCTCTTCGTTGGCATACTTTCTTCTGTCCCCCCCACCCCCTCTGAGGCCCTGGCTAACAATCTCCTCCCCGCTGCCTTCTCCTTTCAATACTGTGATTTCACTGCTGGGGGTAAAAAGAAAGAACAAATTTGTGTTTTGACTGCTAACTTCCACATTCATCCCCCATCTATTCTCTCTTCCTCTCCATAGGTGTTGTGTCACAGCAGGACAATGCGAAGACATTCAGCGTATCCAGCACCATCCGCATCCCAGTGGAGAGGAAAGACAACGGGGCGGCGCTGAACTGCGAGGCGATCCACCCTGCGCTGAGTGGCCAAAAGAGAGTTCGACATTATCGGCTGGACGTGTATTGTAAGTCCTCTCGCCTTATTACGCCGCTTTCTTACAACCTGTCAAGCAAATGAAAAGGCATAATGTTCTCTTCTAAATATTTCAAAACTGCTCATTACTCCATCTGTGCTGCTGTCATCTAAATTAATACTTTAATGGTATTCATTATATTGTTTCCCCTGCAAAAATTTGTCATAGTTACAAATTTTTTTAAACAATGAATGATTCATTTTAGACCAGATTTTCTGAGGTATGTAGAGCAGCCCAGTGTGAGTCCTGTCCTCATTAAAGTGCAACGCGTAGAGATCCTGTTGAGCAGAAATAGAGCCGTAGCCAAGTCAGGGTCCTGGCCTGTGGTTTTAAGAGCTTACCAACATCTACATGAAGAAATGAAAAACTATTCTAGATTAGTATGTACAATGATCTTAGGACTGCTTAGGGATGGATTGATCCCAGCAGGCTTATTTGCAGAAAGTAGTAAAAATCTAATGCTGTCTTAGAGGAGGAAGTGCATTAAAATGCTTGGAGTAGTTTTAATTCCCTAGTTTTGATATTCTCTTAGGGAGCTAAGATAAGATACAAAACCAGGATTCTGTATCACAAATAGTATTAAGGTTTCACAAATCTTAGACTCTTTCAAATAATTTGTAATCAGTGTAAAATAAACCAGTCCAGGATTGAACTGTTCATTTATTGAGGTTTTTATGTTTCACTAATGTTAAGTTGCCCCTAATGCCAAGAATGGATTAAAAATTCTTTATTTTTGTGTTTCCATAGATACAATAGCAGCTCCCATACGGTTTTTAATCTCTTTTTTGTGTAAAAATACCCCTTTCAATGTGATTACCATATGCATTATATATTTTTAACTAGAGGTAATTAAATGCAGTCTAGACTCATTAAAAACTGAAATAGATGTTTAGCACAATAAGGATGCTGTAAATGCTAATTTAAGCATTATTAGCAGCTAACAGTTAATCACTAGTATCGCAACAGCAGATTTTTTTTCAATAAATTTGAATTCACTCAGAAAAGCAATAGAACATAGAGACAGAATTTCTCAGTTGGCTTGTATATCTGGCACATGAGACGAAACCAAACAAAATATTAGGTTTACAACAGAAAAATGAGAAGAAACTTTAGCAATGTTTGGGGGAAAACTAAGAATTACAATTTTGTTGTTTTTAGTTGAGAGAGGTGAGGCATATTTGTGTGTCTGATTTATTAGCCACAGACACTCATAGTTTGTGATCCACAAATTTCTCATAAGAACCTCTTCATGTTGCCTGTATCTTCTGAAAATTCTTACTAACAGAAGTCTGTATTTATGACTTGAAGTTGTTTCATAACAAAATAAACATCACATACTTCCAAGATCTTAGTCTCTCACTGTTATACTGACATCATTACAAATAAGAACACTTTCAAGTTTGCAATATAAAAGGACTTTATGTTCCGTTTGATCTGAAATTTTACATGATCTCTCATGTTGTCACTAAAATGAGCCTTACTCCATGTTTTGTAATTTATAATGCACTTTGAAACATCTCAAATGTCTTTACTTGGCTTAAAATAAAAATTAAGAACATGGTTTCCCAATACAATGTGTTGTGTAGTAAATGTGGATGACTGAGGAATTATAAGTCATCAGAACGTTTGGTTTTTCAGGATAAAAGCAACAAACTTTCCATTTCTGGAAAAGAAAAATCTGAAACTATTGTAATATATACACATCGCATTTCTGTAGTGAACATTTCTATGCTATTTGAACAATTTTTTTTATATGCAAATTGTTAGGGTATCTATCTTTTATTAAATGACAAAAATACTTTCAGTTCAGTTGGATTGCAATTTATTTATATTCTCAATTTCATTTTGTCTGTTCACCAAACAGCTTCCTTGTAGTTGCTGCCTGGTTTAATGTGCACACTTTGTGCACAAGGAGAATAGACATTAGCACATTTCACCACAATTTGCTGATTGAATGCTACCAGAGCAGTATTCTGTTGCATCGTTTGTTTTCTCCTTATATCAGCATGCCTGGCAGTTCAGTGGGACTCTTATCCAGCAATATGTCCATAATTTTGCAAAGACAAACATTCCACAGACATGCATAAATATTTACTTTTGGCAATATGATTCACACTCAGCAAGTAATTCTGCATCAGCCTTTGAGAACAGTTAATTTGCCACATGTATATAGCTGTTTGTTGATGGATCCGAATGATTAATATTTATCAGGCTCCACATTCTGCATGCTGGTGGCTTCTCCAGTCGCAGAACTGGTAATAATGGCCACTTCGTCTGTGTGGATTTGGCTTCCTGTTGCTGTGTTATTGAAGTAAACGCGGTACAGCAGCTGGTGGAGCGGTGGACTGCTTATGATAACAGGTGTCACAAACCGTAGGATTGTGGGCTCGTTGCCTAGGAAACAGATGTTAAAGATTCTTCTTCCTGCCACTTTATCACTTTTCCCTTGGTCTTCATTTTTGTTCTCGTCTCTCCCTATTTTCCTTTGTCTTTTGTTATTCCTTTTTGTTCCAGCTGAACTGTTGCTGTATTACGGTCTGTTTTGTATAGATTTTGCCATCGTACCCACATAGTGACATGCTCTCACTTTTTATGTTTCTCCACAGTTGCTCCCACAGTGCGGATTGTTTCTCCCACAGGGATTTTGCGTGAGGGCGACTCACTCAGCCTCACCTGCTCTATCACTGGGAATCCTTTGTAAGTGTCTCTGTTTGCATTGAAGGTCGTTTTCTAGAAGTATGTTTCTTTGATTTACACTTGACGTAACAGGACAAAGTTTGCAACAGTTACTTCAGAAAATTCTTGAAATTTCTAAGACAAAACATAGATACCCTTCACTTCACCTCCTAAATCACATAAAATGGCTACTTTTACAAAGGGCAAAATGCAACCTGTGCAAAAAGATTCATTGGAACATGTTTACGAAAGACTCTTTGAGGAGAACACAGGGAAGGTTGGAAGGGACAGTATCAGCGCATAAAAAATTAACAGCATGCAAAAAGCTGGATAAAAACCCTTTTGCGCAGTGAAGTTTTACCTGCTAAGATATGGTATTTCAATTCTAATCTACCACAAGGCAGCAGATAGCTGCAGAGAAACCCACAGGGGTAAACAGCTTTAATATTACTGAGAAGTTTACCTCTCTTACCTCTTTTAGTTGTCTGTCTGTGGACGTTCAAAGCCGCTTGTGCCAGTTTTCTTAAAGGGATAGTTGGGATCAGTTGTCCAAAAGCCATAAACTGCAACATATTGACTGCACATCATTTTTCACAGAACACTGTTTTACAAAATTCTTAATAATGAAAGTAAAAACTGAATTTGCAAGCACACGGTTGGTAAATCCTGCACATCAAAATTAGTGCCCTTAAAAACTTACCTCACAGATTTTTAGCATCGTGGGACTTCTTAATGGCTGTTAATACACTTTATACCTTGAGTTGGACAATTTTCTGTTATTTAGGCTTTTTGTGACATTTCCACACACAGTCTGGCTCAGGCAGGGAGCTTAAAAGCTTCCCACTTCCACCCAAGGAAATACACACATACCAGGCAGTCCAGCATAACAAATGTTTCATTTTATTTTATTTCTTATTTATATCATTGGGATGCTGTATACATTATGTAGCCACCTCCACTTAAAACACCATAACTCAAGCCAGATGTAATGATTTTACAGATACATAATGTTTAGTGTTTCACATTCATCACCACTATTTGTCTGCATCTAGAGCTGAGAAATGAGATGCTATAAAAAAAGGCAGTTGAGATATAAAGAGAGACACAGGTTAAAGTTTACGATAACTGATACACTTTAGCTATTCAGCAGGAAGAAAATCTTCTGTAAACTGGGTGTTTCATACTGAGACCCTGACAATTTCACAGGTCAGCTGATGGGTTTAAGTACAGATGCTTTTCTTCTTGAGTATTTCTTAACATTGCTTGTTTGCAATGTTGTTGTTTTATTGATTTCTCTTTTCATAGAGAGATAGTTCAATATTTTTGAAGTGAAATTTAGAAAAAGGTTTAAACCATAACGTCACAGGAGCTCTGTGTTACTTGTACTTGCATTAGACAGTTTTTCATACTGACGCTAATTATTTTTTCCCCAGTGGAAATAGATTTGGGAGGTAGTGTCCTACTACTGATCTTCCTATGTGAAACACACACTGAAAATGGACTATTTAGACTATTTTGAGGGGAAGAAATAGTCTAAAATACACAGTGGAAGTAAAAATTGATTAAATCTGTTCATTTTAATGTTTAAATGTTTTCTTTATACTGCTTTATTGTCTTTCTGTCTGCTATTTTGATCACAAAAGCATCATAAACTTAAGGATTTATTTTGTGCTATTTTGTAATTTTTTTATAGATTATTGTGTTTTGTTGTGCTTTGTTCAGACATTGTTTTTATGATTCCCTTTTGTGCTTTAGTCTTTGTTATTGGGGTTTGTATGCTTTTGTTTGTTTAGCTATTACTTTAATTTTTACAGATCTATGAACTTGCTATTCCCTCTCATTTGTTTTCCATCAGTTGCCTCAAGCTTTCTCCTCCCTCACAGCTGCTACACATCAGTAATCACTGGCCTGTTTTTATTATTTGTTTGTTTTTTGTTTTTTTCTACCAGTAATCACCTCTCCAGTATATTTACCCTCCAGTTTTATTCACTTCTCCTCAGATCATCCTTTGCTCTCAGTGCCATGCAGTTTGCTTCTTGCTCCCTTAAATGTTATCCTGTCGTTTACCTTAATTAGTTAGTCTTGGGTTGTTGTTTAATTCTAGATTTGTGTAAGAAGTTTTCAAACTCCTTTGTCTATATTGTCTATATTAAAATGAGGGTTATCAGTATTTGTATGTTATGCTAAAAGTCTGCTGTCACAGTAAAGCTGGTATTCACCAAAATGGTACATAGGCTGTGACTGAACTTATGTATCATTTTCTAGTAATACCAAACACTCAAAGCGCTTATGTGCAATGATTATCACTCACCAAGCTGCTCTATCCACGTTATGTAGAGTAGTAGGCAACCTTGGAGCTAAGTGCTTTGCTCGGCGGCACACCGTCATGAGGCAGGGAAAGCTGGAATTGAACCCACAACTTTCTGATTTCATAATAACGATTCCTTTCACTGAGTTACAGCGGCCACATATGTGCTCTATCATCCATTGGTACAGATTTTAAAGGTAGAAGCTGTCTTTCTTACGTCCCTCTGAGTAACTTTAATAGATTCCATGCTGCTTATAAAATATTATACCAGGATAATAATTATTCTACCCAATTCTTGTGATAATTTAATAATTGTCAGGTTCCTCCAATTTCAAATTACTGGTTAATTTTTAATGCAGGACTTCTCTGTTCTTTATTTAAGCTGACTTTTGAAATGAAAACTGAGTACTTCTCAGGTTATTTCCTTCACAGAACTAAGTAGACAAGGACTGTTACAGTGAGGTTTGATTAAACATTCCTAAGCAAAGCTAAAACTGTTCAAACTGTCATTTATTAGCATGATCAATATGTTAAAGCGCCTTTGTAAACAGCAAAGAAAACTAACGCTGTCATCAAATTATCCTCTTTGTATTCAGAAGAAGTTTCTTTGGTTTGAGTTCAATTTTGTAGCGTGAAGGACAATGGGAATTTAAGAGGTTGCTCCAAACTCTTACTATAATTAAGAACTTATTAGTGAGGGTGCGTGACTTGGATGTGTAAAACATCCACAAAATCTGATCGGTTGTTAACACTTTTCAAAGCCAACTTTGAAACAAACCTTTATTTTTTTTTTTCTCGCCCATGGACTCTGTGCACTCTACAGAATGATATTGGGCCCTAAGCCGTTAAGCCTGCTCCTAGATGGTCCGTCTGTCTGTGGGCATCAGGTCCACTAAAGCTCCCCCAGTAAAGCTCCGTGCAGGCACACACACACACAACGCGCCTGTGTCTGTGTGTTCATGTTTTTTTTGTGATGTCTTTAGTGAAATCCAACTGAGAGGACTGGCTGAAAACCGTGTTGGCCCTAGCCTCTCTGAAGCTTTGTAGAGGCTGATTGGGAGCATTGTGTGTATGTATAGATGTGTGTTAGCGTGTGTTTTGGAGATCACTGAGTGGGACTTCAGGCGGCTCTGCACTCTGACCTCGATCTCATGCT
The DNA here is from genome assembly GCA_903066815.1 of Brachyrhaphis roseni. NCBI lineage: Eukaryota > Metazoa > Chordata > Actinopteri > Cyprinodontiformes > Poeciliidae > Brachyrhaphis > Brachyrhaphis roseni. The sequence continues at coordinate 36,878 of CAEFZY010026972.1, forward strand.
TTACACACAAACACCGCACCAAGGCCACCCACATGTTTTCTTCTCTAACTTTGTTAACTGCTTGTTAGGCAATAAGGACCAATTAAATGCCACTACGTTTTGCTGAAAGGTTACAATTAGTGTGACTGGTATTAAGACGGGGATGCCGCCGTGTCACTTTTCTCGCTTACCTCCTTATTTGTGAATTAGCTTTAAAAGGGATTACAGAGGCCAGGAGTATAAGTGTGTACTTATGAGTTTGAAGCAGAGAGTAAGATTCTGTATTGCATATTTAGTACGAGAGAGGGCTTGCATGTGAGGGACTGAGCAAGAAGGAGGTTTAATTAGACTTCCTGAAGGATTAGAACCCAGATGAGTCAGGATTGTAATCTGTCCAAAGTGGCGTGAGCCATGACACCCAGCCAGAAACACACGCTGTACTCACACAGATTTCTTCACCCGGATGTCTCTGTAATCCTCACACCTCCTGTCTGCTCTGCCTGCCTGCCTGTCTTTCATGACCAAATCATTTTGTCTGCCTGTTCCTGTCCTTCATTTTCCTCCATATCATCTCCCCTCTCTTTTCCCCTCAGTAATATTACAGTCTTTACTCCTGCTTTTGTCTTTTTTACCACCTTGCACACCTGACACCCTTTTTCGCTCTCATCTGCCACTCTCTCCCTCCTGCTACCCGTTTCACACCATTGCTGCTCTCTGACCATCTACCTCCTCATTATTTTTCAGGATCCGGCCCCCTGTTACCATCGGCTTCTTCTTCAAAACCCCTTCTATTCTGTCTTCTCATCTCCCTCACCCTCGCCCTGTGGGCCACTTTACCCTTCTTTTCCACCTTTCTTTTTATAACACCCCTGCCTGTTTGTGCTGCAGTCCATTCTTTTAACTTGACTTTCTGTTTTTTTTGCAATACCAACACCTAAACTCTGCTGAGCATTGTATGCAAAATATATTGGTTTGTGTCATAAGCTAGCTTTGCATTTTGAATGCAAATACTTCTCAGTCTAAATCTTTTATTGATTCAAGAATTTGTCTGTGCTTGACTTGAATAATATTGCAAATGGAATCAAATCTCTTTAGCACGTTAACATAAAACAATGTGAAACAAATGCACTTGCATATTTAATGCATGGACTGAAGATGTAACTATATCCTAACTTTCATTCATTTAAAATTATGAACATTGTCCATAAAATGCTGTTAAATATTTCATACCAAATAAGTGTTTTATGGTTAAAGCATTTGTGCAAATAATTCAGAAACAATCACTTGGTTGAACTGTTAATTAAATGTTTTTTTGTTTGTTTGTTTGCTGTATCCATTTTTCTAACACTATATATACTCTGAAAATTTCTGACTGGTGAAGAAATGAGCCATTTATGCCATACTTTAACAGCTAAAGTAAGGTGTCTGGGGAATTATTGTGCTTTGGTATTTTCAAACTAACTGTATATTAGCAAAAGCAAGCTAATCTCTGTGGTAGTAGCTCAACCTAAAGATCCAAATATGGACATTAGAGAAGGCATGTAAGGAGTTAGTGGGAATTTATGGCTCTTCAGACAACAAAACAAGTTAACATTTGCGCTAGCGTGCTTGGTGCATGCATTAGCCATCAGGTAGTAAATCAACATAGTAAAGTTGACAACTTTACTTTGTCAAAAATGTTATTAAAAAGTTCATTTACTTCAGAAAGATGTTTCAATCCTTTATTTTTGTTTAACTGAATTATAATTTTTTACTTTCAGCAAATGAAAACATACTATTTAATATTAGAGTATTATACCAGACCACTAAGAATTTTAATACAAAAATGTTTAATATGTGCTTTAATGTTATTTTCAAAAGGCACTTTTATTCTGACAAGCGACCCTAATCAGAATGCATTTTGATTTACTGAATATGACTGAACTCTGCAGGAAAAGAAATTAGTTCCCCATTGCCACAAGAACAAAAGGACACATTTGTTTTTTTTGTTCACAGTTTGGGAGCTCTTCCAGCTCTTGTGCTTGATGCATATTCTGGGCAGAACTTTTTTTTTTTCTTGTTTGGTATCTGAGAAATATGAAATGAATATTCTGCAGTGGGAGAGACCTATGAATACTGCCAGGTAGGTCTGCACTTTAGTTCCTGTGAAGTATGAGATGTCCTTGCCAGCAAGAACTTTATTCTTGCTATTGTAGCCTCAAGTAAAATAACTAATTTCTCTGCTCTTGTGCAGTATGTACTGCCCTTTGGTCATTATATCATTAGTTTTGTCAACGTGACATTACAAAATACAAAAAAGGAATTCCAGCACTTTCATGTTGGAGACATGTTAACAAAACTGAGCTAAAAATAGTTTTCAATGTCTGATCTCACAGTCAGTCTAGTTGGTTTCAGTTTACTGTTAAACTGAAAAGCATGCATGTTTGGATGAAGTGGAAGGATTTCTCCTGTTGTGACTTTTTAGACTTACTCCAGCATCTAAAACATTCTCACTCAATCTTTCCTCCTAGGCCAAGAGACATCCTGTGGTCCAAGATAAATGACACTTTGCCGGAGAGAGCAGAGATTTCTGGGCCTACTCTGCAGATTTCCCGTCTCAGCCAATCACACAACGGGACATATTTGTGCCAAGCCCAGAACAACTACGGTCGTGCAGCTGATCATTACACCCTGTTGGTGTATGGTGAGTATGTCAACAATTTGTTCCATTGATTTTTTTCCTTTCCATCCCACTTTTAAGTTGTTAACTGTTCTTAGTAATTTCATGTTCTTTGTTATATTGTTTGTTTGAGATAGTTTTTATTGATCATCTCTGCTTTCCAGCATCTTCAGAATATGGTTGTTATTGCACAGAGCAACAGATGCTTTAAACCTTGATGCATTTTATTTGTCTTTAGGCTGTGTTTTATTTTATAAATTATATTTTATTTTTGCTCTATCATAGCAGATCTTCTTTGCTAAATATCCTGTGCAACTGAGTCCACATGATGTTCAGGCTGCATCAACAAGAAAGCTTAGAAACATTATTATTTAGTATATTCTTTGTGTGTTGCTCTTTTATTATCTCCACTGGGACTCAACTTTCTCCTCAGGGAATTTTGAACAACTGAAATCTCTTGAGTGCAATAAGTGAAGACGGCTGATTTTTTTTTCTTACCAGTGAAGGTTTTGGACTTATCCTTCCATTTTTTTGTATAAAGTTTGCTTATCCTTAAAGTGCCTGGATAGGGCAGTCCTTGAGTGCAGTGTTTTGCTCCTCCAGAGCAAAAAATGTGAATGGTAGATGTACTTGTGTCTCTAATTGGACTGTAAGTGTGGTTGCATGTGATTGAATGTGTTTTTGTGTTAGCACCATAATGGACTGGTAACCTTGTAACCTGCCATTGGTCCAACCCATGTCTGGGATAGGCTCCAGACCTTGTGCAACAGATGGAAGATCTGTGTTTTTTCAGAACTCACTGACACACCGGAAACAGACAACAGAGTTCAATTTTTTTTTATTTTTATATATGTTTACATGATTAATAGGTGGCAGAAAAGCAACAGCTAAGCATCTGTTGCATTTAGATTCAAATCAATGCTCTTTTTTGCATAAGCAGATGTATTGGAGAGGAGCTAGAGTTAGTCAAGGAACTTTTTGTTGTTTATATTTCCCAGGTGTTTCACTTAAATACAATAATAGCAACTATATTATTCCAGAACATATCTGATAATTTTATAAGTATAAGATCTATATATCACAACATTAACTTCCATTGTTGACATGTAGAAATATGTGAATAAAAAGAAACTGAGAAAGGGTGAAAAATGTTTAACTGATTTATCCTGTGCTGAAGAACAAGTAAGAAGAAAAGGTGTTGCAGTGCAGAAGGTTGTAGGCCCAACAAAATGGCATCCTACTGTCTGTAATTTGACACAGTAAAAAACTGGCCACCTATATCCAAAAGATCAAACACTGAAATTCAGGTAGCAAACTCTGAGATTCCATTTTGATTCAGACTAAAAATGCTCCACTGTCACTCTGATGTACACATCCATCGGCACTCTCATTTCTCAATACATAAGTATGTCAGAAAGCCATGCCAAGGTTGTGCAAGTCTCACTTTTCTTCTTATAATCAGTATATATTTTTCTTGAAATATTTACTACATCGCATTACTGAGACTTCATCAGTCTCTTACCACATGTCATTTGGTCAAATGTAATTTCAGAATACACTGTATTATTTGTAAATGGTCAATGCAAATGATGGTCAGTGTAATTTTCAAGTCACGAACTGTTACAGTAAAAATCAAATTTTACTGAACAAAGCTCCCCATGAGAACAGTACTTTTTTCAAAAATAAAAAACTCAAAATGCACTGTTCCAAATTATTATGCACAGCAAATTTTCTAAACATTTTATGGATTATAAAGAACTGCAAACGGTCATTCTTTGAATGTGCAGCATTAAGTGGTCACGTACTAAAATCAAAAGATATTTCAATCAAAAATATCTTAACAGACTGACTTACATGTTAACATGGGACACCTTTGATATCACCTGCACAATTCTTGAATTTGTCTAACAGAAACCTTCCTCATTATGCCTTTATCTGTACAAACCCATCTTTGTTCTGAATCAGCCACAAATC